>JASSUY010020565.1:32057-65256 GCA_032466535.1 Forpus xanthops
CTTTCCTTTCCTTTCCTTTCCTTTCCTTTCCTTTCCTTTCCTTTCCTTTCCTTTCCTTTCCTTTCCTTTCCTTTCCTGTTTTCTTTCCTTTCCTTTCTTGTTTTCTTTCCTTCCTTCCTTTTTCTTCTTTCTGTTGGGTAGTGCTCCGATTTGTCCTAGTGACACAGGGCTGCCAGCAGGAAAGCAAGTGTAGTTAATGCTCAGCTGCTCAAACCAGTCAAGCAAGCTAGCAAGTCCCAGCTGTGCTACTTGATGTTTTTTGATTGCACCTAGTCCTCAATCTGTGAACTGTTTTCTGGATTTAGATTCATCAAGCTCTGCCGCTTTAAAAACTCATGCAGGCAGGCATCCTAGGATATGCCATTATAAGCTGCTGCCAGGGGATCCTCTAGGAGATAAATGGAATCTGTGTGAAGTAAATTAGTGTGAACCAGTCAATCTGTGTGTCAGCCTTGAGCCACATCCATGGGTAACTAGCTTGCTGACTGAAAAGTCCAGTCTTTTGCCAATCAGAGGTCTCAGCCACCAGGAAGCAGTCCTATACAACATTAGTTTCTTGGAATAATGCCTGTTTGACCAGCTAGTGAAACTCTTCAGTATACAGTACTGTGCTGACTGAGTTTACTTATTGCTTACAGTTGAACTGAAAATCTTTTTAAGTCAGATAACATTTTAACAGTAGGGAGCATCACAGAAATGTCTTGGAAATAAGTACTTCCACTTTCATACAGCAGCCATTCAGTAGAGTCATGCTGTGCTGCAGTTGGCTTTACCTCCCTATCAGTAATACATCTTCAAGGCCATAATGCAAAAGAATAACAATAATCTGGCCCGAAGAGATTAATAAAGAGGCTCTGTGTATGGTTTTTTTTCATGGATTAAGCTATTTGGACAGCTTTGATCAAGAGAAAGGAGGAGTATGCAAGCTGTAACATTCACATTATGCACAGGGATATGTCAGTATCATAACTGTGCTGCACAGTTGCGTTTCATTTTGGGTTTAAAAGCAAATTAAAGTAATGTACAGCTAGAATTCCTCTGTAGAAATGGACTGAATCAGAACCCTCTACTCTCATGAAGATAATAATGTCAATACTGTCAATACTGTGGTTTTAAAAGCATGTAGTATTTCTTTATTTGTTGGTTTTATAGAATCTACTGATACAGTGATAAGCAGTCATATCTGCACTATGTACTCTCCCACACCACTGATCTAATGAGCAGAAACCAGGGTGGACTTTGCTGTATATTTTTAGAGAAGGGGACAGGAGACAAGATGCTCTATGCTTCAGTTCAGAAACAAACCCAAAGCTGATTATCTGCATCAGAACGGAAAATGTGGCCTTCTTTGCCAATTCCTGTAAACACTGTTTTTCTGTTGCCTCTCAGTTACTGGAGGGGCTGTGGGAAGGGTTGTTAGGGTTAGGGGAAAAGGGAAGGGGATTAATAATGTTGATCACATATGATCACATTGGTTAAACGTGCACTACCACACATTTAGTGATGTTAGAAAAAAGAAATTTGGGCTTGCTGACTGTGGAGAACATTAAGAAGAAAAAGCAGTGAGTGTATAATGACAGAAGAATTGATTATTTAAATCCTTTAATAATAATAATTCTTAAAAAAAACCATTTTTTAAATGCTCCTGAATTTTACTGCAGCGTGTGCTACAGAGCTAGGCTGTGAACATTGCGTGGGATTTTATGGGAAAGTATTTTATTTCTTGCAGCAAAACCCACTGAGATGAGTTTAACTAGTTAGGTGTTTTATTATATGTACTACACAGAATACATGGACAGACTCTGGTATAAATCACAACTAAGATCAAGACAACTACTTTAAAATTGAGTGAATGTTTCATTGCACTAATGAAACAAAAATGGGATGTCCTTTGAGAACATAATTTGTTACATGCCATTATATTTTAGTTGAGCGAAGTAGGGAGGTCCCTCTGGGTGAATAAAACTTCAAGGTATACTGGGAAAAGAATCACTGAAAATTTTCAGTGTGTTCCTGTATGGAGCAATGCTGTCCTCAGACATATAGGGAGGGAGGAAAATGAAGTTTCAGGAGCTTTGGTAATTTAAAATATACAAAAACCTTAAAAGAAACCTCACACTACAGAATAAAAAACGTTCTTTAGTTGCAGTTTACTTAGTGAGTGGAATTAGCTTTGTTTGCATGTGACTTCGCACAGTGCAAGAGCAAGCTCAGGTGTATGAGTTAGTATTTCTGCACACTGAGGTCCTAATTCTGCATTCAGTGCAATGGATTTAAATCACTGTAGCTTCCAGTTCGACTTATTTCATACTGGCTTAAGGACAAGGACAGTTCCAACTTCTGTATGCTGCAGCATTCACTTTGAACTAATAATGTGTTTCTCCAGGTTAATTTCTTAATCTCTCTTTTTAAAATTAAAATGTAATAAAAATTGGGCCACTACAATATTTAATCATAGAAAGTAACAACCAGCCATTCTCAATTAAATGACAACTGCATGCATCAATGCAGGGTTTTTTCAATGGCACTAGAAATTATGAAAGGACCAGCAACTGATGTCTTCTGTCAGTGAGATGAATTAGTGATTCATATGACCTGAGAAATGGTCTGGAAAAAAAATAGGGTTCAATTCAATAAGGACAAGAGCAAGGATCTAGACTGAGGTGGGATTAATCTTCTGCAGAGACAGGATGAGGAAGAAATAGCAAGGTAACAGTTTCTCAGAAAAGAATCTGGATCACAAGCTGAGCATGAGTCAACAGCATTTGTGCGGTGGAAACAAAGGCAGGCACCACAGCAGACTCTGTAAATGGGTGTCACCTGCAAAACCTGTGAAGCAATCCGTGTGCTGTGCTCAGCACTGGTGCCATCAAGGGCACATCCCCAGCCTACCCAGTTCCCTGCACTGCTCCGCAGAGTGCTGCCGCCCTAGCAGAAGGATGGGTGCTCTGTACTGGGCAGTGTAACTTACTGTCTGCTTTTTCTGTTTCTAGGTGATTGTGATGAGTGATGCTAATATCTCACTTGTCATTTCAGGACTGTTTTGTGCTTTTCTTATGTTAGTGAGACCTTTTGGTTGGCATCAAAATAGGCACAAAAAGCTAAGTGGGACAGTAATCCTCAACCTGGAAAAGAGATAGTTAAAAGAGGGTAAAACCAAAGGACTGTTCATTTGCAAATATCACAGAGAGGGTGTGTAGGGCTCATATACGTGCCTTTTCTCTCACAAGAATAAGTTTCTCATTAATCTAGTGGATACATGTGCAAACAAACAAAATGCCTACCTATGTGGTAAAGCAGTGGAGCTCGCAGTCTTAAGACAAGTTAGGGAGTAGGATGTAAAGGATGTGGAAATTCTCTGTGTTTAGGGGAAATTCTCTGTGTTTAAGGAAAACTCGAGGAGTTTATGGAACAGAAATCTGCTGTGAGTTAGTCAATGTTTAAAGAAGAAAAACAACTTTTGGAATTCTGTGTGTTCCAAATTGGAGTATTTAGGAGTATTACTATGTGATTGTTGGAGTCTTACCTTGATGATATTTGACCTTAGCAAGTACAGCTAATCTAGGCTTTTTATGATATCTATGAAATCTGCATTTTAAAATACTCAAAGCATTTATTGCCCTGCTGTCCATCAAGCTTCTTAGATATAATATGGTAGGTGCCCATAGATCCCATGCATCTTAGAAGTGGCATTGCAGCATGATTATGTTACCCATTTATGAAATAAAAAATACCAGCTTTTTGTTTCCCTTTGCAGCTATTTTTTCATGAAATTTTATTCAGATTCAGGTTGCTTTATTTTCTGCACTGGATCTTAAGTATCTTTATAATCTGTAGCCTATATTGTTTAATATTTTTTATTAAAAAATAATATTTCCTTATCCAATTCTTTTGAATAACAAATAACTTCTTGTTTTCTCTGCAAACTGACTGTTTAAATTACTAATCCACTTTATCAATACAAAGTCATCTTATCAGAAAATTCTAACTGGTTTATTCACCTGTGTTATGCAAACTTCTCTCTCCAGTGTGTCTGCCCTCTGAAAACTGGTGTGCAGAGAAGGTTATTTAGGCTTTAGTGTGCGATATTTTCAGAGTTTAAACGAAGCATGAAGAAATAAATGGTCGTGTTGTGTTGTTGCTGTAATTAGTGATTAGTGTATGTTCACAAAGAACAGCTTATAATTCAACAGTTCATTCACACAAAGACTGTTCTTTCATAAAGCGATCAGCAATCAGGCTGTGCTCTCTTTTCAGGAAGAGATTGGTTTCATTTTGTGGAATTTTGTATATATGAAACTATTTACATAAGTATTTCATTGAATACTACAATCTTATGATGTTCTTTTACTATTGTAAATGCCATGCCTATTTTTTAATGTCTTTTTCTGTTTCAATATTGTAAGAGAATGGGTATCTAGTTCAGTAAGCAACTCTTAAGAACTTATTAAGATGTATCAGAAAAAATTGCCACTATTCTCAAGATTGATCCTGTACAATGAAGATTTATGTCATTTTTGTATGCTAAGTTCAAGGTCATTTGCCCCAGTTAAATCTGTCCCTTTTCCTTATTTCCATACTAACAAAGGTAATTTCTACTTTCCATGTAATAACTGAAATGACACCATACTGAATAGAAAAAGAATATCATTGGAGTTGTTATAGGAGAGATTGTCATTTCTTTACTTTTTCTCTGACTTGTAGATTTGGGGCTTATTTATGCTCCAGACATTTACATCACTTTGGCTGTAAAAATTAGCTTTCAAATGGAAGCAAAAGTAATTTTAAGGTCTATTTAAACCCAAAGTAGGACAGAGTATCCTCAGAATGAATAAAGATCACACCATTATGTTTAAATAACTTAAATTCTGTCAGCATCCTGTATTTCCCCTACTGACATTTACACATAAAATCTTGTTTCCCTAAAGGAAGATACAGTGAAGTAGATGTCAGGGTAAAAATTTTTTCTTTTTTTTTTCATTATTATGTAATGCCACTTTTTACTTTCACTCTTGATGTGGGCCAGTCTGTTCCTTCCTTAATTTTAACTTTTCAATTCCCTTTGCTCTGTTACGATATTTTTAAGCAACCTTCCTCTCCAAATTGAGTGCGTAATATGATGTTTTAAGAAAGTTCTGAAGGTCTCCCCCAGGTCCCTTTCTTGCTCACCACGTGTGTTCATTGTGTAACTTCACAAACTAGGCTGTGTTGTTTATTTGCCTGTGTTTTGTCTAGGGAGGTGTGTGTACTTCTGAGAAAGTGACAGGGCTGAGGTACACATCCCTCACTCGCAGCAGTGACCCCATCTGAGCCTGGCCTGGCCTATCTCCTGCTGACCCACATTCTCTGAGAGCTGTTTTCACACAGACTGTGCTAGAAGTCTGCTTCTCTGTCCCTCTGAAAACTCTTTCCATCCATGCTTTCCACTCCCTTTAAACTGTTCTTAATGACTTCTTGCCACCAACTGTTCATGTGAGTGTTCCGTCTTTGGTTTTTGTCATTTGACGGCATTATCAGCTCTGCCTGTGATCCCTTTTTTTTATCATTTTTGTCTTTCTTGGCTTTCAGTGACTCCTCCATCATCTCCTGAATCTCCCCAGATCTCTTCAATCTCTACTCAAGTATACCAACTGGAGATCCTCCTGCTTTGTCAGAGGATCTTGCTAGCCTGTCTTGGTTTCTCGTTCACTTCACACCTTCCTTTTGCCGTATCTCATCTATGTGGATCTGCTTCTAGCTTTTAGTCATTATGTTCTGAGTTGTTTCTCAGGTGCCTTCACTAAAAAAGCCTGCTCAGCTCTTGTTTTGTTGTAAAATCAAGCAGGTCAGTTTAAATTATATGACTTATGCTGACAGGGTCTGGGACAAAGAGCACTTGAACAGGCTTGTCCTAGTCCCATGCAAGAGTAATTACAGCAAGACTTCCAGCAAGGGAGGTGCCTGCCATCTTCTGACACTGGCGCTTAGCGTTGTGAAAGCATCTCCCCTCTAGGTTCACTATGAGAGTTCACGGAGTGGAAACACACAACTCACTTTGAAAGGCTCATTCTGAATCTTGGGTCACTGCTTTGCGTGTTAGAGGAGACACCTCTTACGATTTTCTCTTTGCAGAGGCATAGCAACCTTTTATACTCTGTTGGAAATTTCCCATTGTTCTACTTCAGAGCAGTTCTGACTTTTAAATTCATGCAGCTGTTATGACTCAATCTATCATAGCACAGTGGAGCTGACTGCTGAATGGGAAGAATTGCTCCAGAAAGAATGTTCTAATAAATTTGGCACAAAACAATTTTTTTAAAACATAATATGTACACTTGTATTTTCCAAGTTTTCTTTCTTAAAGTGGGAATTCTGGCCTTCAATTAGTGTATTGGAAAATCATTTACATGGAGGAAGAAACAGAGAAAAGTACAGATATATGAAGATATTTTTTCCTGCACATATCATACAATTTTCATGTGTAAACAAGAACATTTGTTATTTATTATAAGCTTTTCTTCAGTGTCAACTCATCTCATGCAGATTATCACGTCAGTACTTCCGTGGCAGAGACAAGAACTGAAAACCACTTCATACATATATGCTGACCATTGATACCAGTCTACTGGCTTTTTGAGAGCTTGGAGATTTAACCAGTTTTCCTCCTTTACCCAAGCAGACTTTTAATCTTGGATGGTTAGTTGTTGTCCAAGGCAGGCTTTTAGGTAAAACTTACTGACTTCTGTTGGTTTGTTTGTTTGACGGTGAAATGCATGGTGTCACTATAGTCAATTTTATTATTTATCATTTTTAATATTGTATTTTCAAGGATCTAATTCCACACTTGTATTGAAGCTCTAATTGCTTCAAACAGACTCTGTGTAGATGTAGGAGTCAAAAATGATGGAACCTTTTGGTGACCTGGGATCAATAGCTCCAAAATGAGGGAAAGTGCAAAGCACTGAAGTGGAATATGTGTCCTTTGAGCTCTTCCTGTCTGAATAATGCCCTGAGGCCTTGTTGATTCAGTCGTAATTTTGGGAAATTTAAATGGATGTTTAAATGAAGTGATCCTGCAGCAAATATTTGTTTGGTAAAATAAAATATTATATAAAGAAAATCCCCCAAAAGTTATGAGAGAACGAGTTTCTTGTTTTAAGAACAGGACAAAACTACACGGAGACTGTGTATAATAGCCATTGGTATCCCCATCCACATGGAAGTTTGGAACATTGCTTAGTTTTCTAGGTATTAGGAAAAAATAGGTATTTGCTTGTCACCACTATTTTCCTAAGAAATGGGATGATCTAAGAGTTTTAATGAGATTGAAAAATTAAGTCTTCATTGTGCTTTTCTATAAAATATTGTTTAGTAATTGTATGTGATCTTAAAACTGTGTTTGTGGCTCCATGTGATTAAAAGGAGCAGAAGAGAGGATACTGACAAGGGAAATACCTCTCTTCTCTTCCGGAAGACTTAAGTTGGATTTGTCCTACACAGAAAAAATAATTGTTTTCATGAAAATAATTTCCTGCTGTGAAATGGAAATGGTTTTAGCAATTAAATCAAAGAAGAAATCAAATTTGGCAATCTGTAAAGCATAACTCAGTCTGGTTTTTGCTGCACTTTGTCATTATCACTGATTTTATTACACATTTTAGCTTTTAATATACAACAAATTTTCATCTTCAAACTTACACCATTTCTCTCCCTGGTGAATGACTCCAGTAATTACAGTTGTTTACTGGTTTCCTTGGTGAAACAGACAAGCACTTTTTATGGCTTCTAATTTATTTTATCTTTTTTTTAGGATTCTATAAGAAAAACCTGATTTTCTACTTCAAAGAAATCACATTTAAGCCTCTGCCTCAAACTTCTCCCCGAATGAATTCTTATCTATAGATTTTTCAACTGTGCTGTGGTTGCGTATAAGTACTTTGAGTTTCTGTTTTATTTCCATCTCTTATTTGTGTTTACAAATTATGTCTTTGGCATTCAAAGCTCTGAAGAAAGCCAGGAAGTGTTTGTGAATACATTACATTTCTCCTTCCCCCTGTTTTTGTTCTGTATTGCTCCAGTCAGTGCGCTGAAGCATGACAAGAGCTCCAACTCGGCAAACTTCCAAGATGTGAAGGATATGCCTGACAGATGCGTCTTGGAAGAGTCTGAGAGTCCAGGTGAGAGGCATTTAAAGACAGACACCAAGTATCAAGTGATAAATCTGACACAGCTTTTGGGTCTGTAAAAAAAGCACATTGTAATGCTGTTTCCTTTTTAGCAGCTGCAATGTCAAATTAATGGTCACCTCCAGGGGTCACAGTGTGGAGCTGTTATCCTTTCCTCTTTCATCAAGAATTCAGGTCTTAGAAGGGATAAAGGCTTTATGACCAAAAAGAAAGCTGACACTACTAGTTCATTATAATTAGTTTTGGACTACACTGCTTACTTAATATATGTACAGTGTCTGACCCTTTGAAGGTAGCATGAGGTTATGAAAAATTATAAGCACTGTATATACTGTAGTTGAGTGTAGCAGCAGACATTCAAATGCTGTATTTCTGGGGGAAAGAAAATTGGTGGCATTAAATAGCTTGGTTCTTTTCTTTAAGTCAGCTCACAATCCTTATTTCATTTTAATGGCTCTTAACATTGATTCAGCTAAATACAAGAATATTCATAGAGTGCATCCTTTTTTGGTGACTAAAAGATTTATCTTCATGTAGTTTCATTATCTTTCTCCTTATGGAACAGCTACAAAATTTATTAACTTAATCCCAAGGGGAAACAAATGTAAAGTGTATCGAGTCACAGCTGATTAAAAACATTCTTTGTGACTAAATACTAAGATCTTTTAAGCAAACTGTGAGTTTGACCCACAAACACCATATACGTAACCTGCACGTAGTACTCATTAGTAAAAGAGTTAAACATCTTTCTTCACTTGCTATTTCCCTTCCCTTCTTTATCTGGTCTCTGTGTACCCTCTTGCATCTTTGTGTGCTGATCCGTGTATCATATTTTTGATTCATCGTCTCTGCGGCCTGTCAGCTTAGTTAAGAGATTTCCAAATCTTGTAGCCTGTGCTGACAGGGGGCAGCTGCCAACAGTCCCCTGATCCTTCCCCAAGGAACGCTGCTGAGATTTAATTTTCAGTCAAAGGGTGCAGTCTGAAATCCATGTCAGGTCCCCTAAGTCATCTCAGAACCCAGATAGGACCCATGTCTGGGGGATTATATTTCAGCACACTCCACTCCTCCAAGATTCCTTGGGAGTTCAACTGCTGTCATATACCTGATTTGAACTACATTCCCTTTTCATCTTTTCCACAGAAATGAACACAGTGTATGTTAGAATAGTTGAAACCAACGAATTGTAAATCTGTATTTGTTTTAAAGCCACATAGGCTTGGACTCAGTGCTGCACAACAGAAACCAGCATGAGATTTAGAAAGAAATACATAATATTCTCAGGAAGAAGCCAAGTTTAGTTCCTTACCACACCTGCGGTGGTGCATGGCACCTCCTTCAGAAACTGTCTATAGTCCCTTCAGTGGTGACTATGGGCAAAAATATGGATTGTCCAAGTTGTGATTGTTCTTAAGTGAGAAAGAATTAAAACGAGGTAACACTAAAGTGTCCAGGTAAAGAGCTCATGCACCTCAAAGGTAACATTAATTTTAACCTTAAATTACTTCTGCGTGGCAGAGCGTACACATTTGGATGGGAACTTGAATATCCAATTCTGTACTCTGCGTATCTATATGAAGTAATGGAAAGGATAAAAGCCTGTCAGGAGGTGATATTGACTGGCAAGAATACACGTTGATAAAGCATCTAAACTTAAAAACTGAGTTCCATTCGGTCCATCTGACATCATTAAACTAGTAATAAACAATGAATTACTCTGGCTTTTGTTTCTGTCCATTCCTGCATTTTAAGACATCTTGTCTTATAGGTCTGAAAACCTCAGGAGAATTCACTACTGGTCTCACTGCTTTCCGCTGAGAATTTGTGGCTTGGTTGTCATGGAGACATCGTATTTCTCCAAGAATTGCTCATATTGATCCGTGGACAGGCGTAAATGGCCAGGCGAATGTGAGGAGTAAAGGGGGTTGGGCAGTACTATAAAATGACCAGAGGTTATGGGTCGGAAATAAGCTCATAGCAAACACTTAGGTAAAGAGAAAGAAACAGTTTCATTTTGTTTCAGGATTTCAGTTTTGCACTTTATGCCATTGTCTTCTTTTACTATAGACTGAAAGAAACTTGTTAGTCACTTGTCATGTCAGATCTTTGGTGCTTGTCCTGACACAGCTGTCAGCCTTCCAGCTCTGTGCAGTTCAGGGACACACAACAAAGAGCTAGGAACATGAATTATTTATTGCTCCTTGTGCGGGTGAAATTCTGTGATAAGAAATTAAGACACTTCTGACAGAAGTGCTTGTTTGAAAGGAAAGACTTGGTAACACAATACATTTACTTAAAACTTACCATTTACTTTTAGTAGCAAACATTGAACAATAATATGACAATCCATTAGCTGTGATTTTCTCTAGTATTTCTCAGGTGCTTTAAGTTTGAATTGTATCTTGGAATCTGAGAGCGCCTGGGAGGTCAGCATTTGGTTTGGTGCAGCCTGTGACTTTAAATTCTTTAAAAGTCTGGGCAAACTTGCAAACTTCATTTTGCAGTTTCCATTTTCAAGTCACTGTATGTGTTTTGCAGAGCCTATTCTGCTTCACTTACAGTATGTTGTCATATGTGCAAAAAAAGATGTTAAGAAATACATTAATTTTCTTATCTCTTGTGATGAGGAAAAGGTGAAAATATGACAATGTACCTGCAAGGAATTCCAGCTGTTCCTAGAAAGGGTCCTTTATGACAACTTCTACAGGAATCGGGAAGGCTCTAGAGCAGTCATTAACAGGCATCTCTGTGCATTGTGTTTTCTAATGGTGAAAGGAGCAGTCTCTAACCTTGACGTTAGACTGAGTCTTATTTTAAAAGTGATCATAATTTCCTAAAATCACATAAAGCTTACTGTGCTTATTTTGCTTATACATTTTCTATGTCCTGAACATGTTCTCACTGCTCTGGATGTGGGCCTCCATCAATTGCAGAAAAAGGCATACACTCAGATGAATAGCAGGAATCCATTTGACTACCCAAGACACCAATCTGAGATTTACCTGTGATTTCTTGTATTCAGTGTGTGATCGGAGCTACTCTCAGGTAATAAAACTCCTCAACCTGTACTTTTCTCTTGGATAATTCACACTGAACACTTTTCACATGTGATGGACACAGGTAAATATCAGACTGCAGTTTCTTGTCTAAGTGAAATGGATTTTAGTTGCCCCCTTCATGTGCCTGCAAGCTGCCATTATCTGTGATAGTGGCTCATGTCTGGTTTAGGCCACACACAGAGGAGATGCCGGGTTTCTCTCCCAGATGCCTAATAGTAGGTTTATCACTGCCATTTTTCCCCTCATGCTGAGAACGGCTTCTGTTTGGCATGCAAAGCCTTGGCTTTTCAAACTTGTCTCTGCTTTGGCCTTGAACATAATAATCAGATAAGAATTACAACATCTTTTTTATAGAACTTTACTTCTGACCATGTCAACCCCCTATAAAGACTTAACTATGCCTTAGAGTGCTTCTTTAGTATAAATAAATATTCTCAGCAGTGTTTTTCATTTTATCAGACAAATTTTCCACATTTAGGGAAACAGAGAAAGAGGCCACAACCGAGTGAACACAGATGTGTAAGTTAGACTTCAAGGTCGGAGCTCTTCACCCAAGTTTTCTTGTACAAACGGTGGAAAATTCACAGCTCCAGAGGGCAGATCTTGTTCAAAGGGAGTTCTTTGAGAAGGGTTTTAAGGGGATTGAAAATGCTCTGAATTTTGTAAGTCAAAATGTAAGAGGATTGACACAATTTGAGGTGTCTTAGCTTTCATATGTGGTGCAAGCCCACTAAGGAGGGCTGTGCAAGTACAGCTTTTGTTTGAAAAAGCAGTAGATTTCAGCTGAAGTGACAAGAAACGATGTAGGCACAGATGTCCTTTGCCTCTTGTTTCTCCCTCCCCCTTACCATTTCCCCTCATAGACCTAAATGTAGAACAATTTCTTGACAGAAATTACAGTGTTTTCTATCTTCTGGATGAATACCATGTAAATGGTAAGAGCCCTATATATGCTTGTGGCCTTCCATAGCCAGTCTCTGAGTCAGCTGATCCCTTCTGCAGATCATGATCTCTTCCATCCATTCATTATAAAAACACTGCCCATATTAAATTACTTGACTTTTCAAGGCATAATGTGATTCTTGGTGAATAGCAAATTATAGTGAATATTGGAAGTTTTCACAGGCTTGCTTATTCTAGATAGACTTTGGTATAGAGAGGGGAAAGATCTCTGAACTGTCCATGAAATACAGTCTATGAGAGACAGGACTGCAGCAAATAGAAATGAGAATGTATCAAGAACAGATTCTTATTAGCCACAATGTGCTTAAGAATGCAACACTAAAATTGTGACTGTCTTGTTATCAGGCACGTTATGATTACTCTATTGAATATTCATTTGCCAGCTCCATGTTTCATCCACTGGAGAGAATGTTATTGAAGTCATCCCTGTGTCACCAATATGGTTATCAGTACACAGGCAGAACATAAAAATAAATATTCAGTAAATTTCCCAGTATGAAACACCCTAGAAAAGCATGATTTTCTCTATCTGCGTCATCAGGACAAGTAGGATGGCTTTTGAGGTTCTTGATGATGATGATGCATGAAGCAGGATTAGGATGCAATGTAGGTGCAGCCTACTGATCTGGGCACTGATTGCCCATAGTGCTCAGCAGCTGTGCCTAGGAATTATTCCAGAAAAAACTTCTGGAATTTCCAGTGCAGACAGAGATGAACCCATAAGAGCTTCACTGTAGTAGATGTAGGGTCACAAACTGTCAGCATTTTAGGTTACTAGTATCAGGTTTTGTTTCATTTTAAATAGTAAATCAAACTGTAAAATCAGAAGACTGCACAGTGGACATTAGGAAAATGTGTACTTCTGTCTAGGATACAGAGAGACAGAAAGATGATAGGTGATATGATAAATGTACAAGATATCCATTAGACTGGGATAATGCAGTGTGTGTTGCTTTCTTCATAATCATGGACTCATAGGTGTTGCATCTGTTTGGGCAGTTTTCCTGATACAAGTAATATTTAAAACCCAGGTTATAAATATTACCATATGTCAAATAAGAGCAAATCATGAAGCTGAAAACTGATGATTGAGAGTGTTCTGTGGAATTCAAATAAGGCATGGCAGAATTAAAATGTAGTGTCTCATTAGCATAACTTCCTATTACTTCTGTTTGCAGCTATTATATGATTGTTTCTGCTGAAAGAAAATACATGTAATTTGAAAATTACGTTTGCAGAGGAAATATCAACAATCTATGACTTTAAAACAGAAATTATCTCTCTGCTGATTCACTGAAATGTTTTCCTTTAAAACAAAATGGAAGATGAGGGAGAAGGCCGTTCAGAAGAAAATTTTTGACGAATGCCATTTTTTGTCTTGAGCCCTTTTGGGTTCCATATTGCCCCCTGTGCTATAGCAATTATAGCGCAAAGATTCTTCTGGAGGTAGACTTTTGATATTTGTTAACACTAACATGATAGTGCCACAAGTTTTCATGCTGTTACAAAAATTATGGAGCTTATTGCTCTATAAAAAGATTGTAAAATGATTTCTTTTTAAAAAAAGCAAATCTTGCCTCTTACCTCAAATTGTAAAATCATTAAGGCACATGAATACTTTTCTTTTCCAGATGACATGAAGTCACATCCCTGGATATCTAAAGTGTGTTCCTGTAAGGTGTGTTAGAAAAACCTGCTTAGCCAGAAGAATTAGAAGATGCACAAGAGCAACCAAGAAAGACTATATGTGGTCTGGACATGAAATGGCTTATTGTAGTTATTATTGTATGCATTTAACCATTCATTTTCTGAAGAAGTACCTTCCATAAGATCAGCTTCTTTTTGCTGATTTACTGGCTTCAAGTCACACTTCCATCTCTAATAGTTTTACCTGTATTCAGCTAAATTTAGATAGTTCTAGCATAGAAAATATCAACTCTTTATTTTTAGATGTTTTTCTCTAGTTTATGTAGTGATCACAATTCTTAGAACTTTGACCATAAAAATTTGAATCAGTTTTAATATTCTTTTATGTATATAAAATTTTAATTTTTCTTTCTCCTTGCTTCTGGCTTTTATTACCAGTAACATTTTAACACTGATCAAAACCAAAAGTATTTGAAATAATTGGAAAAATTATTTGCATTTAAAGGAATTAACATCAAATAGTTAGGAAAAAAACCTAAAATACAACATATGGTCTTTGCAGAGAAGAGCATTAGAAATTGATTTTAAATCTGGGGGTATCTAGGATGTGAATAAATACTGCCATCACTGCCATCTCTGGAATGTAGTGCCAATATGAAATTGGAGAAGGCTGATGGGAGTCCTCTTCTGAAATGATACTGAATTTCTATTTGTGCTCATTGGGAAAAGCAGCTATACATTTTTGTCTTTAAAGAAATACATATTACTATGTTTGGAGAATATTTGGAGCTTATTAGACTGACTGACCATCTAATGTTCTTGAGGATTTATGATGGTTTGATAAATAATGGCTACTCAGAGCAGTAAGCTCACTTTCTGTATTACGAACTGTCAGAGTGCTAATGAAGCCAAAGGGACTCGAGGATGTGCTTTTCTGAATCTGTACATTTTGGTGGAGATGTGGTCCTTCCTAACTGTCAAATTAGGCATAAGCTGCCTTACCTAGCAGAGTGAAGATTCCATCAGGGTGGAGAGATTCCCTGGCAATCAATCTCTTTCTTACTTGTGGGAAATGTCATGGCTGCAGGAGTGACAAAATCAGGTTTCTGTGGCCATACTATGGCCTGATTTTGATTAAACAAACATTAAACCTTTTTTCTTTTGTTTATTTATATCTCATAAGTCTGTATCTCTAAATGCAATGTATGGCAGCAAGGTCTACAGAAACATTGATGGATAGGCCTTTTGAGAAGTAGCATTTCCTTTTTTATTCACCTAAAGAGTACACCTTTAAAATAGGTTGCAATCCAGAGAAGATAAAGATATTTAATGTGTCTTTTGCTTATGTCAGCTTGTATTTGAATTATGGTGACTAAACAATCTGGATGTTGAGTGTTATAGCTTCGTTCTTTCATTTATTGTGCTAGACGTCTGGGATAATTTCACTGACTTATTTATACCTGTACAGCACGACTGTACAACATGTCTTCAGCTGACGTATATACTCTTTTATGGTTAAATCAGAGATGCAGACATCAAGAATGTCAAAATAAAATTACAAATATAACTAGAGGAACTTAGTAACATTACAGGAACCTTGCAGTCTGTAAAATAAGTGGCAAATAAAGGGTGGACCTTGTTAGCTCCTTTGCCACACATCCTTGTCACCAGTCACCTCTGGTTTGCTGCTGTAGGCTTCCATTGGCATTGAAATATCCATTTCCCTTCACAGCAAACATTCATGCTTTGAATCAGCATCTGCTCACTTGGGCCAGCTCTGTTCTTAGTGCCAGGGTAACAAACTTCCTTAAAAGTATTTCTATTAGCTATTTTAAAACCTGATAGGTTCAAAGAGGTCTCATAGCTCAAGGAATTGGCATTGTCCATAACACCCAGTAATGCTGTAGTAGCAATTACATTTGTGCAACACAGTATTTGATTGCTTGTCTTTAATTCTGCAAAGCAGTGCACATCAGCAGCCTGCCAATATAGGCAGCCTTTTGGAATGGCTTGTGCAGTCATGATTGGTGTTTGGCACATGCTTATGCGTGCTTTGTGCTAATTATAATTACAGTGTCAGTAAGGTAAAGCAGGAACTTTTTTGTAGGTACATTTATTTCCCAGTAAAGCAAATATATTTCCCATGTGGTCTGAATGTCTTTCAAGCACCAGTCTTACAGTATGTGCTCAAGATGAACTTTTGCTTAGAACATTCTTTTTGCATTAAAGTGACAACTTCAGAGCTATATACAAAAATACATATTAACCTCCTGCAGTTGTTTCTTGTAAGCCATAACTGAAGAAACGTCTGTATACTAATGCAGTCTGATGTACTGCTGTATTCATGCTTATGGAGATTGATTTTACAACGAAGTTGTAAAGTAATTAAGAATATATTTTTCCATTGGGTTACACTGAAATCCTGCCAAGGGGAGTAATATGCTAATATTTTAGGTTAGTTGTCTAAATTTTAGATAGGGGTTAAAAAATTCATGAATGCCTAAACTGCTTAAGGAGCAAGGTCTTTTTTTTTTCTACCCCCAGAAGTCACAGGGCTCAATAAGCTGTTGTGGTTTCATAATCAGGGTGACTTCTCCCCTCTCCAGCCATATGCTTCTATGTCTCCTCACTTAGGTTTACACTAGTGCTTATATGGCCAGGCTGTGTCAAGACAAGCACTGGCCTCTGTGCAAAGAACAGAGGAGGAACAAGCAAGCCAGGAGAAGAAGGTAGAGATACCACAGAAGTGTGGGACCACCCACACATACATCAGAATTATTTCAGCACAAAACTGCAGTTTTAAGGTTATATATGTGGGGGTCTCTCTTGAACATAGATTTTCAGCATTCAAGGCCTATAGTCATTTTTTACGTTATGTGCATAATTCATTATATTATTAGCAGAAAACTAAAAAGCAAGTTCCTGATCCTTTAGCATAAGCCCAAATAAAACTCACTGAAGTCTCTTTGATTTCAGGCATTTTGAGTTTTCCAAATGATTCATACATGCTGAGTGTTCACTGACCTAGATTCCTGCCTGGAAATATTCCTAAACTTTGAATATTTATGGTTCCAAATCCAAATATTATATTTTGAAATCTCTTGTGCTATTTACATAATTTAAATTTGATCATTGAAATCAATGGCTTCTCTAACTGGGTTGTATTTTGTTGAGCAATGCTCTTCCCAGTCCAATGAAAGATGTTCTGAAAGCAAATTGGCAGGAACTTGAAATACATATGAGAGATTCAGTGTTTCTTTAAAAAAAAAAAGTGACAGTTTGCAAAATTATGGATTTGCATGCACATTCCTGACAGGACATCTGTGATGACAAAATCCTGCTTCTTGCGCTGGATATCTCTGCTGCATTTTGCAGGCCATTTTTCTTGCAAGAGAAGAGGATGCAGAGGAATTTCAAGGGCTGGTCTTCCTCTTTTTCCTTATTCATAGGATATGTAGTCTGAAATGTTAGGCAAAGGTTTTAGAATTGTTACTAGGGTTTGAGAGGGGTTGTAATTTGAATTCATAGATCCTCAAAGTGAAAATTCATCAATCTTAGTTTTGAAGAAGTAATTTTATGTTGGGGACAACATAAAATTCACACAGTAACCTGGAATTGTCTTATGAGGGACCATGGGAAATTTGTTTCTTGAATGACACTTGCGGGAAAGCCTAAAGTGGGTCCAAGAGCTGTGTTGCAGGACAGAGGCACATCACATGGAGACTACCTTCCCTGTCATCCAGTGAATCAGAGTATCCTGGATATGGTGTGATAGGTAAGTACAACTATAGCTGTCAAAGTGAAGCAGTGCAAGTTGCTAAAAAATTCTAAACATAAAACTTAAGGTTTTTTTTAATGTGGACTGTGCACTTGATGAAACTCTTACACAGTTAAAATTTAATTGCACTTATTTTTTTCTGTCATGTATTTCTTGAAACCTTAGCTTGAGAAGAGTGAGTTGTGCAGCCTGAATTTACATTGTGTCTTATAAACAGGGATAAAAACTGGCAATACTCTCAGTAAGATAGCTGTGAAAAATAGCATCACTGAAATAAGTAGTATATGTCATTTCCTTAAGTTCATTACTCCCTGTTTTTACAGCAGCTGGGAGATTTTATATATATATTAGCATTTGAAAGCTTAATACTCAGCAGAGAAACATTAAAAATATTCAACATCAGTAAAATAATATTTTCGTTATTGTATTCCTTATCTAAATGATGTCTAAGCTTCTTGGTAATCAGGACCTGGGGAAGTCATATTCTCAAATGTGAGTTTTCTGTGCAGAAGCTCAGGGTAATAAACGATTCTGCTCAGCTTCAGAACTTTATTTTCCATAATCAGACTGGCAAATAGACTTGCAGCCCTGCCCAGTAGAGGCAATATACATATTTTTGTTGTTTGTTTTGGTTTATAGTCTTCCTGCCATGTAGATGGCAGCAGCACTCAAGCCTTGAAATTCAGTCTGGGTTTTTCTTGAGTTTATTCTGAAATACCGTGTTTAAGAATATTATCGTTGAGGATGAACTGAAAGCATAATTACCTTAAAGCTGCTTATCAGCTTGGTTATATATACACCTTTAATGGAGCCTATAGCTTATTTATATCAGTGTGCCAAAGGTACTGTGTGCACGAATATAGATGCCACTCTTTGGGAGTTTTGTACATGGTGATGTATTTTCTTTATCTAAATTAAATTGCTAGTATGTTTTTCTCCTGTGCTAGGTGTCAGGACACACAGGGTGTTTCTGAAAGTTGAAAAATGTTAGGGTTTGCTAGGATAATCGCCACACTCATTTCTGCAGAATGGGATACAGCTGGCAGGTGCTTGGACAGGAAAGCTGTTGGCTGTGGGTATCCTTGTCAATGATACAAAGAGGAAGGACAGAGAAAGGCAGTGGGATGCACTGTAGGATTTTGTGCTATGGGCTCTACTAATCATAGTGCTTTATAAAAAAAATCATAAGTTATCCTGGGAAAAAACGTTCTGAAGGTCCAAATATCTTTTAGCTTGGCGTAGTGTGGAATCATCTACACTCTGACATTTACTTTGGCTAAGAAGTAGAGAGGGGTTTTGTAAGAGAGGCAACAAAAGTGAGACCTGGAATCAAAGCTGTCTGGCAGCCTGTCTCTGCAGCATCAGCTGAAACCTCAGGGAGGCTTTGTGGGATCATCTCCAGGCCCTGCGAGATAAAAGCAGGTGCTACACACGTGACTGTGCACAGAGGGAAAAAATAGCACAAAAAGCATAATGATTGTAGCTCCTTGAACTAGGAAATTCTGTTTAAATGCTGGAGGCAAATGGCTGTGGTTTAGTAGCCTGGCATACAAAGTAGATCAGCACTAACTCCCTCAGTGTTTCTTAACCAGTAGCAGCTGAAGTAACAGGGAGATTAAATATCCAATTGAAAGCACTTCCCAGGACACAGAATTCTGTCTGGGCATGCATTTGGTGGATGTTTAATCTGCATTGAGCACAGAATCAGCTAAGGTACCTGGGAAAGTAGGCAGTCTGTGGCACATAACTATCCTCATCCAAGTGCCAGAGCTGCAAATTTGGACAGATCTGTTCTAGGCTTCTGCAGAAGCTGGGAGAGAAACAGGCACCAATATCCCCCTGATGCCCTTGTTACATGGTATGAAGTAGAAATACTTGGCGCAGTATGTCATCCAGCCATTTGTAGTCGGGCAGATGATCTTCAGAGAACAGAATTCCACAGTGGAAGGTCCATTACAGCTTCAAGCTGTGGTCAGTGCATGATCTGTGACCACACAGGCTCCTAAGACCTGTCGGGGCAAAGACCAAAAAGCCATTACACTTGTCATGGTACATGTCCTTCAGGTAAAGGACTAACATAGGGAAAGTATGAATTTGTGTTTGATAAAACTTGTGGCAACAGTAAAAGTGGAATTAATGATGGTTAGAAAAAAAACAGCAACAGGATACATGGCCCATCAAAACACTGTGATAGCCAGCTTTTGTCCCTCCTGCATGACATTGAGTACAATGCTACAATTGCTGTACCGGACAGTGAGAATGGGAAAAGCAGTTCCGTTCTTAAATCTCTTCCATGTAAATTCATGCCAAAAGCAAATATATTTTAGCAGCTTATAAGGGCATATTTTGGAGGTTTGGTATTTTTTACTCCCCATTTCATAGCAACCATTAAATCAATCTTAGATTCCATTCTACTGAGCAGATATTTTTCAGAAAGCTGCTTCAAGGTCTCCCAAATCCATATGGGGGAATTTAATATTTTCAGAATGATATCGCTGCTTAAGTAATAAAAGTTATCTTTTCACCTTTCCTCTATCTCACTGGTAGTACACTTATGGGAGAGTTTTGTGCCTTACAACCAAAACTGCATTAAGATTCAAACAGTTCATATTAGTGCTAGTTATGACCTATATTTTAATAGCTCTTGGAAACATAAAATAGCTTTATATATGTTAGTATTTTGTTTGTGGCATGGAAATACCTGCAAGGCCCTACCTCAGAGAAGTTTTGTTGGGATATAATAAGGGCTGTGTGGGTGGTAATGGCATTTTGTAGGTAAAATACAGAACCAAAGTTACAAAATAAAAATGGCAGATTTTTTGTTACCCCTGCCCAAACTTGTTAGGCTGAATTGACAAAACTGAGCAATATCATACAGAAACTCTGAGAACTCACAAACATGGCTTTCTAAGAGGTATTTTTGCAGAATCACCTTGGAGTATGGCTGCTCCTTAGGAGCTTGAGATTTGCCGCAATAAGATTGCAAGCTTTTAAACAAGTTGATGAACAATTTTAATGGATTGCAAACTGAGAAAAGCATCAGGGAAGACATCAGAAGTGAAGACACATTCCAGGCACTGTTTCTTATATTTGTTGCCTCAGTTATATGGAGTGACAGCCCAATGAATCATTGGGTGGTCTTTTGGTCTGACAATTTGGGTATTGTCTGAGCAATTAACAAGCAGTCAGGCAGTTGCAGTGGCTAGTGATTAAATTACAGAGGTTCTTTGGTGGTTTTCGTAAAGAAATCTCTGGGAAGAGTTAGGTGGATCCACCATCTATCATATGACGAGCATGTGTCTTTTTAGGTTTATATGTTTATTCAGCTATGTCTTATAAGCAGGCGTTTTTGGCATTAGCTTTTTGCTTAGCTCCCAAAACATGTAGCACCCTGTGTTACCCCACTTTTTTACAATGTCGAATGCTCATCTCTGTTTCTGCTATTTGGCTGTTTCTCTTGTTCCTCGTGTGTGGGATAAATCTATCATACTCTTCCCAGAATTTTGATTTTCTTTTCCTCCCTGATAGGCAGTGGTTAAACTTCCACAGGGACAGAACAAGGTAAAAGCAGCAGTAAGGAAAAATGAAAAGAAGCAAACCCTATTAGCAAGAGTAAATATACCAGCATAGCTAAATTATGATCACGCTGACCTCCAAGCTGCACTCTGATCTTTTATGGTAATTCTGAACAGAGCTGCTGGAGGTGGATGTAAATGTCAATACTCTAGGAAGACTGGGAATTTCTGGGACTTTGTATAGGATACGTGTAGCCATAACCCACATCCTGCAAGTGTATGGTACAGTACCCACTGCATTTAGTTCACACGTGGCGTTCTTAATACAGGATGGAAGTATAAAATTAATATCAGAAACATTTAAATTTTCTTCAGCATTTACTCCTTTTTCCTGGGGGTAGTCTTTCTGGGTCATCGAGGAAAGGGCCTTTTCTGGCTAGCTGGGAGGGAAGGAGGTAGTTCTATACATTTTAGTGCTTTTACAGCTTTTGTACTAGAAGACACTGGGAATAAGAGGGAAGCATGGATGGCTTCCATAGAGGTAGATTCTGCTCCCTTGCACAGAAAGGTTTTGCCCAGGTTTTGACAAAATGAATACCCACAGTAGATTACTCCCATTTTTTCATCCAGTATTCAGTCCCAGACCGTATCCTGCAGTCACTTTTATTCAGCCAGAGCTGCTTCTAAAAGGGCTCAGGGGCATCACTTGGTTAGCAGCAATCAGTGGGTTAATACAGCCTGGCTTCTGCCTATCTGATGTTCAGAAGAAGATAATGAGACAGGGATAGAGCCTGCAGATTAATGAGATACCCCAACTGGAAGGCAGAAATCTGAGAGAGGAGACTTGGGAAGCATAAGAGGAAGGGGGAATGTAAGGGTCTTTATATTCAGGTGTTACTCAGCAGAAAGAATTGCTGGGGCAGGACTGTTTTCCAGCATTATAAAGGCCATTTGTTTTGTTAGAGCATAGCTAAAATTACTCATCTATCTGGCGAAAATAGTCGGCCTTTTACACTCCTGTCAGAATCAATACTGGACTACATTCAGAATTTTGTTATGCTAAAAAAGTGACCCCCTTCCTTGAAATCCAAACAAACCACCAGTATCCAAAGGCACTCATGATAACAATGAAGTATCTCTAACTAATTCTAACTTGTGCTTGGGTAAACATTCTTAGAAACATCCTTCATGCATTTAAATAAAATCTATTAATAAAATGAATGAGTAGAACTACAAATATAGAGAGGTAATACAGTAAAACAAATGTCCCTAGTACAGTAAGATGTTGTACTATGTTGTTTTGGATATCAACATGAAAGCATCTTACCTTGCTTTGCTTCAGAATACCTTCAACATATCTTGCTAAATCTTTTCAATAATCCAGGGCTGTGAATGATGCAACCATGTAAATAACGCTGACAGTTGCACTTTGACCATGTAATATGAAAAATAGCTTGTTCTCCATAATTGTGTTGTCAAAAAATTCCTCCTTCTTACCAGTATGCGACCTCCTGTTACAGACAAGCAGAATGCAGAACAATCTACACAGTCTGCAGTGTTCAAGACGCTATTCTTACTGTTACCATCAGCAATTACTATTATCTCTAAATGTTCAACAGTAAATCTGGAGGAATAAATGGAAACATTTCTCCTAAGTGGTGTATAACAATACCTGACATTTATATAGCACCTCTCATCTGTAAGGATCCCAAAGTTCTCTACGAATTCTGCTAGAATCACTTCACCCACTGCTGAAATGTAGCTGTCTCTGTGGTGAAATTCAGCTTCTATTTCACACCAATGCCATTGCACAACAGAGCTTTTGGATAAAGTGACAACTGAGTGAAATGCATTAGATAGTTCCTGTGAAAGTTATCATAAGATCCTCTCTGACAGCCACTCGTTAAAGCTTTGGTTTGGCATCTAAAGCAAAAGCTAGCAGATACTTCATCCTCCTCTGCCCGTGTACACTTCCCAGCAAATGCACCCCTGTTCTCATTCTGCTCTTCTCAAAACACTGTGCCCATATACTGAAAGAGCCCATGTTTGATTTTGCTTATCTTACCTTTTACCAGCAATGACTGTCATCTGAGTTGCTACTAATGAATTCAATTCTACTAATGAAATCACACTAGTAAGCCTGGGTGCCTGGAAATACCTTTAGAAAGTAAGTAATAATGAAAATGGAATGCTTAAAAGCTTATAGAAAAAAAATGGGCCTACAGCTCTGCTTCTCTGACAGCCTTGGTCTGTTTGAGCCCAGCTCTGTGAGATTAAGTACTGATCTGTTTCCCCTTATGAGGTATTTCTATTACTTTTCAATGGTCTTAGTACTGTATCTATGTATTTTTATGAGCAGGCATGCCTGGGCACTCACTGTAAGATAATTGTAGATGTAAATGTTGTACTGGTAAACTAGAGTAAGGGGGCATTCTCCAGTATGGAAACTCATATATATATTGGTAAAATGATGGAACAATCTCCATGTTCTTGATCTACAACAGCTAATACACTCCTGATGACTACAACTGCTGGGAAGTGTTTGTCCATGCTCTCCTGGAAGGTAAAAGAGTTTTTTCACTCAACCTTTCTTTCAGGTCTTCCTCTGGCAGTAGCTTTGTTGCCAGAAAACAGTCCTAGGCACATTTAATTTGCTGTTACAGAAATAAATACAAAGGGTATGTACAGAAGAATAGAGTGCATGTCATATGTAGTATTTTTACATTGGATGCGATAAGATGGTAAAAAAGTGGATTGAATCCTCTTCAACAGAAACACATGGTATGTACTATGAGTCATCCTGAAAGTGCTCTACCAATATTAATCAAATCATAGAGCTGAAAATACATGTTCTTGCAGAGTTTCTTACTACATTTTCATCTCACTGAAATATAGGAGCAAGACCAGGCAGGAGATCTGAGCCCTGCTGAGTTTTGGAGAGCTTAGCTCTTGCTGCTGATACGTATTTGATCCCTCCAACTCCAGGTTTATGTCTGTATTGTGTCACTTTAAAAAATCAAGGTCCCATATGGGTTCATTCTCCTTCGTTGTTACTACTTTATCTTATATTTCATCTCCTCTATGGTCTTGGCTGTTCTTTAGCAGAATGTGAGTTTCTGGGGAAATATTAGGCATATGTCACTACTGAGCTACAGAGCGTGTGGGGAAATTGGCTAAGTAGACAGACCATTTTTCTGCTGAGAATAGATGAGAGAGGGAATCAGAAACATTGTTTCAGAAGTAAGTGAGCCAAGCTGTTATATTTCCTTAATAGGACAAATGCAGGTAAACTAACTCATGTAAGTTACATAAATGTAAATGTAAAATATAAGTACTGTAGTTGATAGGACGTAAACCTTTTTTTCTTGATATTGTTATGTAAATAATAGGTGAGACAGTTGTGCATGTTTCATTACAGCTTTTGCTTGGTAGCTAGATAGCAATAAAAGGGACAAAAATGAATTGAATGTAATATAATGTAGTAAGTCAGTTAAAATGTAACTGGAGCATAAGAACTGTTTATAAATACCTCCTGAACTGAAATCAAACTTGAGTTTGATTCAAGTTCAAACTTCTCATCTGCTCTTGGGCAAGCAATGTGAATCTCTGTAAGTCTCTGTTTCCATCAAATTGAGAAATAATTTCCAGCTTCATGGGAGTTTTGTGAATGTAAGTTCATTCAGTTTTGTGAATCAGTTAGATACTATAGTGGAGGGGAGCTAGGTAAGCATGTGGATAAATAAAACTATAGCTAGATGCTGTCAACCACTTACTACTGTAAAAGTAAGAGAAACATTATACTAAGCGCTTAAATGCAATTTTTTATTCATCATGCTTTTAAAAAAGGGACAGTCTTTTCCAGTGTAGCCTAAAGTAGCAGCAGTGACTCTGAATCGACTATGAGATATTCTAAGTGCTGTCTTAAGAAAGCACAGTGTGAATACAGTATTAGGGTTCATCTTGCGCATGAATCCAAAAAATTCTACTGCCAGAGAGACAAAATTATGTAAGATTATGATGAATGTTTAGTTTCTGAAACATGTTAGAATGTAAAGCACCTCCTGTTTGAGATGCTTAATGAAAATTATTCATGCATTTTAGAATGCATTGCAATATAAGATTATAAATTTCTATTAAAGCATCCCATTTATTTGCTGTCATCCCACTGAAAGAGGCTCACTGATTCTAAAGTATTTTGTGTCAAATCTTGTATGTATGTGTACATATGGGGGTTTATATGTATTTATTTATATCTTCTATATCACAGAGTCCTGTTTTAAAAGTGAATGTGAAGGTTGCAGTAGAAGGACTGCAGAAAGAATGGATGGGGCAACACCAATCTTTATGCATTAATCCATGTCCTTTCATAATCAATAATACTACTGCATCAAATTCTTCTATACTTTCATATACACCTATGTTTAACACTCTTAAAGATATTTTAAAGTTAAATGGGTCTAATTTTTGTCCTGACAACTGGACCAGAACAATATAATTGATATATTAGAATCCACATTTGAAATGTTAACCTGTTAGAAGACAAGTCTTTGCAAACATGCCAGCAAACAAAAGATAAGAATATCTTATCTTGTATTTCTCTGTCTTCAAATACTTCATCTGTGAGGCATAAATTTATAATTTTGCTTCTTATATGTAATTATTGTTTGACTACTGCATCTTCATTAAAAGCTATAGCCTCCTTCAATTTTCTAAGGTTTGGAATTTTTTTTTTTTTGACTTTTAATTGACAGACAGTTGCTGACCACATGTATAATACCCTGAGCAAATTTCAGGCCATATGAGGGTAGCATAGCTTCCTGAATATTTTACCCCCTCCCATTCTTACTTTTTCCACTTTATATAAGAGACTGGTTTGCATTTGTGAATGGGTGCTATGCTGTGTATTGTTTGTGATAAGAGTTGTGTGAATAGTAAGCCTTTAAACATAGATGGTGAAGTTTAACAGAGGCTTCCTAATTCACACTTACAAAGACAACATTTGCTTCTCTCTGCCTCCTTCGAAGCACTTGGCAAAGTATTTACTAAGTGCACACACAGTAAAGCATACTTTATATCACTCCTTGACAGGTATTTTGCAGTTTGCCAGGCAGACAGGACAGAGCAGCACACTGTCTTCTGAATGCTTCACAGGGCTTTGTTAAAGTCTCTGCTGTTGTAACCACCGAGGTATCAGAGACTTTAACCAGTATGTAGCAATGACGTGAGAACTCCTGAGAGATTCTTTTGAGAAGAATCATCCATTCCTGAGGTTAGATTCAGGGTTTTAAAGATTTGGCATATGTATTTTTATCTCTGAGTTGCCTTAATAAAAAGTGAATTCCAAAACTTCCTGCTGCAAGGTCTGTTTGACTTTGCTGGAGGAGGAACACTTGTTCAAAGCTAGCCCAGCAATCATCATTCATCACACTGTCAGTCACATTCAGATACCAAGGTACCTTCAACAAACGTTTTGTATTGTAACCTCTTGGTTGGTTATTAAATTAGTGTTTCCCACAAAGTTCCAGTAGTCATAGGACATTTTGTGAACTTTATGGTATTTATATTAACTCATAGCAATCTTTACAAAGTTGCCAGAAGGTGTAAAGAAACTAATCATTAGCTAGGCTCTTCTTAGTAATTTGGAAATACTGATGAGTGTTAGTCCAAGTTCCTGTTACCAGCACAGTATTATCTGCAGTGCTTCACTCCTGCTAAGAAGGAAGTCTTCTGTACTCAACACTATCTTACTTTTACTAATTTCAGATTTCTTTATGTGCCAAATACTGCTGTTATCTCTGTCAAAATTAATTTTCAGCAGCTGCTAAAATCTCCCGAATCCTGCAAGTCATCAACTAGAAAGTGAATCATGAGTCTAAAGCAGAAGTGGTATTCTCCTCAAAAAATACTGTAAGTAAAACCAGTACAATAATTATCACTAACATTGAAAAAGTCATCTTTTAATCTAGTATCACATGAACTTATTTCAGAAGCAGTTAATATCACCGGTGGTGTTCAAGGCTGAGTTTGACATAGCCTTGGGTGGCATGGTTTATTAGGAGGTGTCCCTGCCCATGGCAGGGGGGTTGGAACTAGATGATCTTAAGGTCCTTTCCAACCCTAACTATTCTATGATTCTATGAATATGACCTTATAACATGTATGTAGATTTTCTTAAGCTATAAATTTAGTCTTATTTTAGCATATGAAGGAAAGCTTAAAAACATTTTGACTTTGTTCAGACACTATCTTGTGTACAGTTTGGGAAAATGTACATGTCTGATAACACAGTGACAGTACCACATTCACCTGTTCCCATGCATTGAGAAGTCTGTTTACTTAAAGCGTAAAGCAAGGTTCAACTTTGAAGAAAACCTGACAAGGACAATTTGTTATTTGCCTTTACTAGGTGACAAAACACAATAATAATAATGATCAGTAGTTGCATTCCAAGCTTTCACTCACCTGAAACACCACAAATCAATTTATATGTATTTGTTCTTTGCTTTCACCATTGTAATACCCATCTAGGTGGGATTTCCAAAGAGACCCAAGAAGTAAAGCATTCAGCTCTCAGGATGAGTTACTGAGCTGCAGGAAGCTACGCTTATTCATCTACAGCAGTTGATGAGTTTTTCTGAGGCCCTGTGTTAGGAGTGGGAAGATCACACTCCTGGCACTTCATTGTATCACTCCTCTCTCTGCAATGATCACATGCATTGGGCAATTTCCAGAACTATAGATAGCTTTCCTTTATCTCCTGACCTAGAAGGGCTCAGCCAGTCCTCTAGCATAGTCTTCCTCTTTAATCCATCCCACTCCTCCTTTTTTCCCCCAAGATCTAAACCCTCATCTCCTTCTGCCTTTTGCTACATTCACTTATTTGTGCATATCTAAGGGCTAGGAGAAGTGCTTTCCCCTCTGCCCTCTGAGAGGTACCAACACAGAACTGCTCCCTTGAAACCTCATCTCTTGCAAGACAGTGATTTTCATCGCATATGTGGCCCTGATCTGTATATGGTACTGGCAACAAACACTTCATCCTTCCCCACACACTCTCCCTGTGCCCAATTAGTTCTGAACTATGAATACAAGAGGTTGATGTTTCTTTGGTTGATGGTCAGCTTTTTCATAGATATTAAAAATATTTAATAAATAAAAGGGACATTTATTTAGCTCTAGAAAATCTGTTCAGCAGGTTACAGCAAAGTATTTTTTACTTGCTTGTACAGCTCTAACCAGGATCACATACTACTCCAAAACACTGAAATAACATTACACGAGCCCAAAATTCTACATTTTTGTCCCATAATCTACAGAAAACAGTTCTCTGTCATACCTTTATCCTATTGCTGGACAAACATTCCTGGAGAGTAGTTGGTTGCTTTCTTAAGGAACAAAGATTGCCTGAGCTCCTTAACTCACCTCTTGTCACATCGAAGAAGTAAGGTGCAGGGATTTTTATGTGCTTTCCCACACTTTTCAGTATGTGTTTTTGTGGTTTCCCACATCAGAAGCAAAATCTTTCCATGGATTGAACGTTTTGCTATGGTGAACTTGTGTGCTCATCTGTCTCACCCCCAGGTTTTGAGCTGTGGATCAGTTTTTCCATGATGTCTTTTGAAAGACAGAGGTATCAGCTGAGCAAACCAGAGAAGGCAGCTCCCTGTAATCATCTATGCCATCATCTGTGCTGGATCATGGCAGCAGCTGATCAATAGAGGAGTATTTAAATATGTTAGAGCCTGAATCTGATATTCTACATGTTTAACTGCATAAACAGATCAATGGGACAGGATTGATCTCCATTGATATTTGGCAGTTTTCAAATACAATTAAACCACACTTGGAGTACTGAAAGCACTTGAAATAAACAACTGGGCACTATTTATAATTTAAAGAGCTACTCAAAAAATTTCATAGATCAACAATGCCAGTGTCAAGGGAAAAGTTGAAATCCATATGCTGTATATAAATAGCAAACTGAAATTAATGGCAAACTGAAATTCAATGTGTTCTTTACTACACATTATTATATAAAAATATTTCAGTATTTATGATGATAAGGATATGCAATTAAATTGTCATTAGCTGATATACATGAATGATTATGCCTGAGAGAATCTGGGATTGGATTTTTTTGAACAGTAGCAGCACAGGTTCTCCAAAAGTATAAATGGTGCTGTTAGTAATTGACTTGAAGTGAATAAGATGCCAATTTATAAATGAGATGCTGTTGGTAAATTGGCAACCTTAGGTTTCTCATATCCATACAGTGGAATGTTATAGTTACCCAGGTGGTTTTTGGGTTGCTGATCTCTGTTGGCTGTATTCCCACAGTGTCTGACAGGGTTCCAGCAATTCCTGAGAGCCTGGCATCAGCATGTGTTCCAGCTACCATCAAAACCTATTTGTTCAACTAGTGACAATCTAAGAATGTCCTTGGGATGCCTTTGAGGGTAATGTCATTGTCACCACAAAGGCACACCAGATAGCGGAAGGCTGCCTGGAGTGTCTGACTCCTTGACGTGCCAAGTAAATAGATACTGGAGATCACAAAAAGAGCCAATGCCCACAAGTATTCTCCCTGGGCAGTTTAACTGAGTCACACCAAAGTTGAGCAGAAGAATATTTATTTGGGGAAATAAGATTTATTGGCCATTCTGGTCTCCCTCTGGGCAGTTTTGCACAGCAACACAGATGCAATCATAATGAAACCTAATGTGAGAGTTGAGCAACTGAGCCAGAGCATATGATGCAATTAGGAGGTTTACTTTTTAAAGAATTCTTTGCAAAGAAAGGCTTATGGTTTAAAGCAATTTGAAATGCATAAAGGAAATACATATCTGTAAGACTACTCTCTGCTATAAACCCAGAGCACACCACTGTAATCCCTGAGTTCTGTAAAGACATAGACTTGATTCATTGCAAGGACACTGAATGTCATCTCAGTAGTACATCTACCAGGCAACTTCAGTGTGAGCATAGGTAGATGTATTTTTGCACTTTATGTTGACAGCATTCTGAAACATATCTAAACAGTATCCATGTGTTTTCCTTTCCCAGACACTTTGGAAATAATCCTGTGTTTATGCATATTCTGAAAAGCTGGGAAAGTGGTTTCTGTTTATACCATTTGCTTAATCCAATGCCAACGTAGGAAAATAAGGATTTTCATGTGGTATGGATTGAGAAGAGGAAAACATATCAGACTCCTTTTGCCCAGGAAAAAGGGTTGCCTAAGTAGGGATTTCCAGTATGCATTTTTCAGAGTTGGGACACTGAACTCCTTGACTCTTCAAACCTTTCCAAGCCCCTTTTAGCTTCTGGAGGGTTTAGAACATGCATATGAGTGTATAGTCTTCTACTAAAAGCAAGTATATATCGTTCCCAGGGGAACTGATTTTTCTGTCAATGATATCCTAAATACTGATACCTGAGAGACTATTACAGGGTAAGATTAAAAGGATATATTCAAAATTAAACTCTGCACTATTACCGTGGTCATGTGTACATCCCACTACCAATCTGTGTTGCACAGAGCAGCACAGTGAAAACTGTACAACAGAAATACTTTGGCACTTTTCCTGGAGAGACATGGTGATGACTTATAGTACACCCTGAATAATATTTCTTCTCTGTGCTTTATCTGGACCAATAAATGCTTATGCTTCTGGATGCAGGAAGAGCTGTTTGTTCTCCTCAGCTGACAACGCATTAAAAGGAAAATATACATATCAGAATTAGTCCCCTAAAGCTTTAATCAAGCCTTCTGCCATGAGCACTTTGTTGTTGTTTTTGTTTTTTTTCCTTTGCCAGCTTTTGGCACTCAGGTATAATCTATCTTTGGGAGAGAGAACAGCATCACTCTTCTTCCCAGGATGTACAATCCAAGAACTAAAAATAGAAGCAATACTGAACAATATCAGAGGGCATAACAAATAAGGAACCAAAACTGTCAAAGAAATATTCTTCAGGTGGTGAGCAGCAAAATATACTTAAGAAAATGACAAATTACATCAAGCAATTATGTGATAATTAATAAATAGAAAAAGTTATTCCTTACCCCAGTCAGCAGTGGTCAGTTTAAATCCTGAACCTGGGGCAGTTTTCACAGGGTAATTGAGGAATTATCTGACTTTGATTATATTTCCTAAAAATAACACTCCAGTTTTATTGTTTAGTATCAGAAGGTAAATTAAGAAAGAAGCATCTCCAGCAGAAAAAAAAGCCACGAGGTGCTGTTTCACCTGAATTTTTCTCTAATGACTGTCAAGCAATGGGCTTTAGGACCTACTGGAAATACCCTCTAGCAGCTTTCAGGCAAGCCCTTCTTTTCAGCTGATCATTACTAGTTCTGACCTTTTAAATCCTCTGCTGCTAAGGGAGAATCTGGTCTTTACAGAAAAGCTGTTCTGTATTCCATTAATAGACAATGGAGAACTTAACTATATTTACTGGTATTTAACATATGGAGCATATTTGCCTGGAAGGAAGATGAAATCTCCTGCATTTAAGATCAAATCAATTTGAATTTAAGGTCACATTTGCAAAAGTCAATGTTCTGTAAAATCAAAGAAGAGCTTAATTCTAGTATTTCTTTCTCTGTCAATCAACTGTGTAGTTTCACAGAGCTCAGTTCTGCGAGCCTTCCTCCCTGAAGGAATCCTCTTGTGCACAAGCATTCAGGTGGGAGGCAGCGCCATGACTTGGATCTTACTCACCTGGTGGACATTATAACTGTTTAGGTCCAAAATGGACAGGAACTGCATTATGCAAACTTCTTTTTCTTAATTCTGACTCTCACAAACAGTCTTAATCATATTGCTGAGACTACACAAGTATCTTGCCTGCTTTAAGTGAGATGATGAAGATCAAACCTCTTTTCTTAAAATGAGATGTATCCAATTTAGAACATCTAATTCTTGTGCTTCCAGGTCTAAATAGAGAAAATAAGCTCATGTGATTTCAAGGTGAAAGGCTGTGTGTCTTCATTCATAAGCAAGTGCTGCCGCTTCAAAGGAGAGGAGATTTGCAGCAATCAATGATCTGCAATATCTTTTTGCTTAAGGTGTAATTGCCATCTCACAGCACTTAGGGACTACGCTATTGTAGAGGTCTGGGAAACACAAGCCCAAAATACAACTTTCTGGTTGGGAGATTTCTAATATTGGAACACTGTCTTTGCATGCTACTAAACCAGAGCCTTTTCCCCTGGAAGTCTAAACAGGAAAGGAGAGAATAGAAGCTGCTGTTGATTTCCCCTTCCACTTTCCCTGTGAAAGTGTGATATGGCAGGTCTGAAAATGACATTTATGTTGTTAATAATGATATTTTTATCCTTATTTCTAAATGAAAATATTGATTACTTAGTATTGATGAAATCATGAAAATATGTGGTCAAAGTACAGTGGAAAAAGAAAACACAGTACAAATTGCTCCCCCATGGTTTAAAAGAAGAAAGGTTATCCTTTTTTTAGTTTGGTTGTTTTTAGTACAATGAAAGCTAAACCAGAGAAATAGTGCAGAAATGTGGGGAAAATGTGCAAGTTCTTATTTAATGGACTTTTTAAGTGACATTCATACTGTGTGGGATAGCCCATTGAAATATGTGTAGCAGCATTTTCTGCTCAGATGAAAATTTGTCAGCTACTTGAGCAAACTGTTTTGAAAGAACAGGACAAAACACGGTTATCACCAGCATATTACCAGCAGACTGTAGGAAAAAATAACATGAGCATCTTGCTGGCTGCTACTATTTATGACAAACTGTAAACTTATCTGTATTTCAAATGGTTTAGTTGTTGGGGATTTTTACTAGATGAAATAACTTTTTATTTAAAGAGAACTGTGTTTGAGCTTATTTTGGTAAGATGTGTTGATGGGCATCGCTGAGGTGACTCTCGATAGCGGAGGCCAGCAGCACCTGATCGGTGGAAGGCCCGGAGTCCAAGAGCTTCGACTCGGAGCATCCACAGCCACCGAGGGAGCCTCGGGTCCTGGACGCGGCTCTCCCCGGAGCCGGCAGCTCCGCGGACGGGAGGAGCTGACTCAGAGGAGGCGGTGCCAGGAGGA
>JASSUY010020567.1:20144-31669 GCA_032466535.1 Forpus xanthops
CAAGATTTTGCCAGGCACAGAGGTGAGGCTGACAGGTCTGTAGTTCCCTGGCTCATCCATTTTCCCCTTCTTGAAAACGGGGGGTTCTATTTCCCTTTTTCCAATCATCAGAACTTCACCTGACTGTCATGATTTTTCAAATATGATGGACAGTGGCTTAGCAACTTCATCTGCCAGCTCCTTTAGGATGCGCGGATGGATTTCGTCAGGTCCCATGGACTTGTGCACATTCAGGTTCTTAAGATGATCTCGAGCCAGATCCTCTCCCACAGTGGGCCCAAGGTCTTCATTCTCACAGTCCCTGCATCTGCCTTCTATGACTTGGGTGGTGTGGTCAGAGCGTTTTCCAGTGAAGACTGAGGCAAAGAAATCATTAAGAACCTCAGCCTTCTCCAAATCCAAGGTAGCCAGTTCTTCTGATAGCTTCCGTAGGAGGGCCACGTTTTCCCTATCTATCTTTTATTTGCAATGTACCTATAGAATCCCTTCCTGTTATCTTTCACATCCCTAGCCAAGTTTAATTCTAAGTGGTCCTTAGCTTTCTTAACCTGGTCCCTAGCTTCCCGGACAACATCCCTTTATTCTTCCCAGGCTGCCTGTCCTTGCTTCTGCCTTTTATAAGCCTCTTTTTTCCTTTGAATTTTCCTCAGCAGCTCCTTATCCATCCCAGGAGGTCTCCTGGCCCTCCTGTAGTACTTCCTTCTAGTTGAGATGCATCGCTCCTGAGGTTGCAACAGATGATCCTTGAATATCAACCAACAATGTTGGGCCCCGCTGCCCTCTAGGGCTGTTGTATCCCATGGAACCTTACTAAACATGTTCCTGAAGAGGCCAAATTCTGCCCTCTTGAAGTCCAGGGCAGTGAGCTTGCTGCATGCTGTTGTCACTGTCCTGAGGATCTTGAACTCGACCATTTCATGATCACTACAACTAAGGCTGCCCTGGAGTGTCACATTTCCAACCAACCCTTCCCTGTTGGTGAGCACGAGGTCAGTTATGGATCACATCCATAATTTTTTAAAAGGCTACTCATGGTATAGCAGAAGACACACAAATAAAAACAAATCTAAAAAGTTAGTGGTAATAATGTGATTGGTAATCAAATATAATGAATCCTTGCAAGCCGAGCTGGAGTTGCAAAAAATGTGTAGAAGTGTTATATTTGAAGGAATAGTTTAAAATAGGACACCCTTGTTAGGATGTCTCAGCACTGTGTGACTCTTGCTTTTCTTATTTACATGTGACTCTTACATAGACACTATATGCCCTCCAACTGTAAATAATCAGAGGTCTTTAAGGAACATATACAAACCAATAGGGAAAGTCTTTACAGTTCTTCATGGAAGCAGAGGCAATCCAGTGAATAGTGTTTTTAAAAGGAATTCATACCAAATACCCCTGTTTTAAATAATTTTTGAACAAATTGTGTGTTTATTCCATTTCTTTCCACAAAACGTTTAGTGGAATTATAGCCACGAACACCCATGGCTTCTGTTTGTGTGCTCTCCAGTGCTGAAAACAAGAAGTATTTAAGGAGTGCCACTGCTCAGAGGAGCCCTGGGAAGCTTCCAGCAGTGACATCCCGAGAGACCATCCTGCCTCAGGGCTGGATGTCAGCCCACAGGGAAGGCCAGTGGAGGGGTAGAACAAACCTGTTCTCCAGGTGCTCAGCCCTCAGCCAGAGCCACAGATGAAGATGGATCTGTACTGATGTGCCAGGCAGGGATTTGGAGTGGCTGAGGCATGAACATGTTGCATCTTTATGCAGAAGGAGCTGCTCTGCTGTGGGGCAAGGCAGTGTCTGCCACTGTAGACAGTTTGAGCAGATGACACTTGTCAGGAGCAGCAGTGCACATTAGCTAGCAGCTGTTGGTTGGAAAGATGTTCCAGACGAGTCCTTTTGAATTGCTAATAGGTAAATGGTAGCTGTTAACTGCCTTTGATATTTCTTCATGCAGTCTGAGTGCTCTTTGATATGTCTTCAGATAGCTTGCCTGTTTCTCTGAATCTGGGAGGACTAGCCTGAGAAAGTAATACATGTGTTTTCAGTAGTCACAGGCAAGATTTTGAAGCTGTTTCTGGGCACCTTCTCCCTGGGTGAAGACTTAGTAGAAGACTTACAGTGTAAAGATTTGATAATTTAAAGCTCATGTGGTGTTGCAAGGCTGGACTCTGATCTTAGTAATACGAGCTACAAATGCACTAATGATTAATTCTGTCTACATCCTTTTCTAAAGAGGGGCAGTAAGTTGAAGTGAAATTAAAGGGATATTTGTTTAAACAAATGGAATTTTGCCTTAAAGTATAAAGAGATAACATTAGCATATATATTAAAGGCTGATCTGTGCTGGAATTACTGGGGATGATCACCCATGTAAACTGTATCAGAGTTTGGCCCTTGTTTCCGTGCAGCTGAGTAATATTTGGTCTGGTTCTCTTTCACGCAACTCCAGCAATGTGAAAAGAGCCCCCAAATAAGAGTAAGTTGCATTTATTTATATTTTACATTTATTTACATTGACAGATTTGTTAGTGTTAATGAGAACCAGTGTTTGTTTTTTTCCTGTTGTCAGCCTTATTCAGTCTTTTCCATACTCCTTTAAAAATCTTCTTGATTTGCATCTCTTTCTCAGCAAGGTGAGGAGAAGCTGTAAACCCTGAGAGTATGAAATACCACCATAAATGTGTCAGAAAGTAGTAGTTGAAGGAGTGCTGTTTTCTTTGCTTTTCTGAAGAGATGGAAATTTTAAGCTAGGCTAAGGTCACAAGTTGATACCAGATGTACTACTTGGCTTTGGCACAAGACTCAAGTACAAATACAAGAAACAAAACCCACCTCCATTACAGTCACATGAAGGCTGTCATCATGAAAGAAAACATGACATTTTCATGTGTTAACTCAGGAAGTGCCAAGAAATATTTATGTGCTTTTCTAAAGTGAAATTCGGGAGGGTAGGAGGAGCTTGTATTTATGCTCTGTGTAAGTAAGTACGAGGACATTTTTATGCACATGTTTAGATGATGGAGCACTATGTTCTGTGTTGTGAGCAGCTGATGTTAATGATTAAGGGTTTAATCCAAAATCAACTGAATTAGGAGAAAGGAAAAAAAAAAATCCTTGATCTTGGGTTAAGCTTTTGGTAGCAGGTGGTAGAAATTATTTTCTTGCTGATATCATGAGTTAAATTTGTGTGTAAGAAACTGAGAAGGAATGAAGGAGGGACTTCTGCAGAACTCTTCAAGGCAGGCACTGGCTTGAAAAGACTCCTGTCTCACACTTAAATAATGTTTCACGAACAGATAAGATGTTATTTGCTTGCCAACTCCAAAGTCGGGTATTGCACAACATGGTGTCATTGGGAAAAGTTTCCAGTGCCTGAGTTAGGGAGAAGCTGCACCTAAACCATCCTGGCACATGTGTCTGAGCCCTCTAAGAACCTGAAGCTTCAGGCAGAGCCACCCATGGTTGTACCTCTGGACACACTGGAACCATGCCTTTGCTGAGCTGGTGATCTACATACTCCTCTCCTGATGAGACCTCTATAGGGATTGGGAAGAGTGACATGCAGATGTTGCTGTCACCCACCATGTTGTTGAGTAGCATGTTAGTTGGAGTGCCTGCTTACCACCTAATGTAAGGGGAACTGCTGCATGGAGGAGGGGGTTCCTCTAGCAAGTATGTATGGAGGTGATCCAGCATCTGTGCCTCCTACTTCTGAAACTAGATGCTTAATGATACACCTTTATGAAGACAAGGGGATATCCTTCCAAGGATATTTTCCACCTCATTTAGGCATTCAAATTATGCAGAGATGTGTGCATGGAGGGGATTATGAGATAACGGAGTGCTAATTATGGTTTTCTTTGGTGTTTACTGGGGTGTTGTATCACGTTTTTGCAGATCTACTTAGTGCCCTGGGGCTCAGAGTGTATGTCCCCTTCCCAGGGGATCTCCTGTTAGCCATGCAGTGGCTTAGAGCTTGCTTTGATGCTCCACCAGAGTCCTGTGTTCCTGTTGAAAGTCAAGAATGTATTTGAATGTTTTCCCTTGATGGTGCATGCAGTATCTGACTGCTTAGTGCAGTTTATGCTCCAGAACAGGTTGTTTTTCCAAACCCAGCATTTCTTTTTGGGAAAATGTTGCTTGGTTTTGGTTTTGTTGTTTCATTTTTTTTATGAAAAATCAGGTATGGAATATCTAATTTATATGCAGTAGCACAGATGTGGTTCTCCTCTCTACTTCCAACACTTTTGCTTTTCTTTATTGAGCATACAGTTAATTACCAATATGGCATCTAAGCATAAGTTAAAAGAGTTCCTTAGCCCTAACACATACTGTTGTAATGATGGCTGTTGTTGTCCTTGACAGAATCCCTAAATGGATCTTGGAAAGAAGGAGGATTTGTGCCTTCTAGTACCAGCAGCAGTGGATACTGGAGCTGGAATGCTCCCAGTGACCAGTCCAATCCATCCACCCCATCTCCACCTTTGTCAGCTGATAGCTTCAAAGTTTTTCGGACACCTTCCCAGACAGATGATGGTATTGACGAAGCCGAAACAAGCAACCTTCTCTTTGATGAACCCATTCCTAGGAAGAGAAAGGTTAGCCTCATATTAAATTCCATACCCATTGGCAGATAGGATGTTGGTAGACTTATTTTGCTGTGAGAAAGTAACCAGTCACCCAAAGAGCTTTGTATTTGTGTCCCTCATGGCATCCAGTTAGTGTAGGTACTTGATGTAGTCACTCTGTCTTGTTCAACCTTGTCACCTTTGCACACACGTGGTGCCATCAGTGCTGCATACTTGCTGGCAGATGGTGAGGTTGTACAGATCCTCCTGCTTAGAAAACACTAGAGTGATTTCCAGAAGGTGTTGCCTCTGGCCATCCAAGGGATTTCTGTCCTGTTTTGGCAAATCCTTTGTATGCAGGATTCAACAGGCAGCCTTTACATGATAATGTTATCACAAAAAGTAGGATATGGCCTTAATATTTCTTGTTCCCTGGAAGTACTATTTGTCTGATAGCATGTCAGATACCTTAATACTGTGAAGCTGTCTCTGCACAAACATACGGAGTGAAAAAAGGAGAGGTCAAACCTGCTGGCTTTTGATGCTGGTTAAATTTATCCTTGTTAGGAGTGCAAAAGTAGACTAAATAAACCACAGTGTGAAAAAAGTCCAAAACTAACCCCCAGAAAGAACTGTTCTGCTAGCAAGCAAACTCCTCTCAAAGGAAAAGAAAACAAAGAGATGGCACTAGTCCAAGTTTCCTTCCCTCCCAACACAACAATCAGATTTTACATAGCAAGATGAAAAGTGGCTTTATGTAAGGAGATAAAGCAGAGAATTTATTCTCCTTAGTGACTTTGTTTCTGGCTCAGTCCGAGACAGTTAATTACTTCATCACCAGCAGGATGAAGTTTTAGTGATTGTTTAAACCTGTTCAGATTTATCCTTCTGCTCCAGAAGTTGCTTGTTTGCTGACCCACAGTGTTCTGCCCTTGTCTGTGGGAATGGGGTGGGAAATGTTTGTGTTTCTTGCTAAAGAGGAAAAAAGAATGTCCTATTTTGGAGGACATTTTGTTATAATTAATTAGAAGTTAGAGCTGACTGTTAAACTAAAGAGACGATTTTGAGGGGTGTGAGACAGGAGGAGTAGGAATGCAGAAGTGGGCCGGTTTGCCTCATACTTCTCTGTTAAAGTTCAGCTTGCTAGCATCACTTGCTGCTCGGCTGTGATGAGACAGATGGGTTTGCAGCTGCCATCTTCATTGTTTTCTAAGTTGTCTTGTAATATTTCTATTTATGTACCCACCACAGATCTATTACACTATCTGTTCTGGTTGGCTGGGATTTTGCTCTGTATGCCAAGTGTTTGAATTAAATAATGACATTACCTGCCAAACTTTGTTTCATAAAGGAACTGTGTTTCCTGCAGGTTTTTTTATTCTGGCCCCAACATGGTACTTTATCTGAGTACAGCTTTGCACCTTTAGAAGCTGAAATAAAAATGTTCAAGTTATTTCTTCATCAGGGCTGCAAAAATCATCAGGAATAAACCTGGAAATAGAGCAGTTGACAACCTCACTTTTCCTCATTAAAGTTTCTTCCATTTCATGTTTGGAAAATGTCATGTTAGCAAGCACTTCCCATGAAGAAATTTGTTTGCTTAAAGTTTCCACTAATGTAGTTGTTCCTCACCAAAACATTCGTGTTCCATTGTTTTCTTAAATAAAACCTTAAGCCCGATTAGGCAATTTTTGGACTAGTCAGAAATGGAAGCATGGTTTTTGTTCTGTATTTCTACTGAGATTCCATTCGGTTACTAAAACCCATGGGGTTTTGCAGACTCGTAGCACTGACAGTAAAACCACAAACACAGTGCAGGTAGGAGATAGGTTTTGCCTTCAAACTGGAGATGGATGTTAAGCCATTCTGTGTTCATAAAGACGTGCATGGTGTTCACAAAGTGATATGGGAATTCCCAAGATGTAAATAATAAGCATAGTCTTCATTGTGTCACTGTGGCTGATGATGATTGTAAGGTTTTGAGATGATGATAGTATTTAATATTATATTACAAAAGTAAGAAATGTATTTATGAGGATTGCTAGATGGATTATGTTTAGGATAAAAACAGAGTTCTGTATCTGTTTGAATGGCACTTGTATTGTTAGATTAAAAAATTACAGAGGGGATTTACATGCAACTTACTCCAAAGTAGATTTTCATACAAACAGTATGATCAGGTGCCTCAAATCTTAAAGCCCTTAGCATCCATACTTCCAAAGAGATGTTAGACTGCCAAGGAACAATGAGAACATGCTGCTACAGTCAGCTTAAAGTCCATCAGCTGAGGTTTGTTAAAATCATTTTCTTACCATCATCTTTCTAGCAAGTGCTGAAACTACCATGTGGTTCCAATGGTCCAAAGAGTCTAAACTGAAAAACTTTTGTTCAAGACACAGTGAAGCCATGTATTTAACTCTTAAGGATGTGCTTGTTCCCTCCTTGTTTTTTCAGTTGAGCATTATATGGAAATGTTCATTTAATCTTACATGTAACTAAAATTATAAGATAGTACTACAATATTTTGAAGCTCTTCCTCTTTTTTCTTTACTAATGAGTTCTGTAATAATAGAGAAAATTATCTCTGTCAAGTAAAAATTATTATATATTTTCTTAAAATTCATAAAGTGAGTTTGATTTTGTGGTAAAAGTAGCTTTAAAACAAATCTATACAGTTCTGCAACGTCTTTGTTGTTTGTTACCACATACTGGGCTTTAAATTGAGACTGGTTTTCCCTAAATATTAAGGATTGGGCTGCTTACAGCCTTGTTGCTGTGCTCTAAATCAGTGATAACTCAGTTTATGCCAATGAAGTTACATTAAATAATGTAAGAATATTAAAATTACATGATACATGTATTCTGTTTAAAATGTTGAACACTGCCAGATGGCTTCTTGTTCTCTTGTCCAAGTAAGGGTCACAGCAGCTTCTGAATGAAATCAGAGCAGGTTTTGCCAACTCACGGGTGAATATTGTCACAGCAGAAGCTACAGTTTCCTGGCACAGCATTTTTTATGTGTTGCAAAATTCACAAGCAGAAATATTCATAAGAGTTTGCTTTAGGAAGATCTTAATTTAAGGAGATGCTTTGCATGAAGTGAGAAGGCCTCAACAGTTGTTCTTTGAAAGGCTCCAAAGAAGTGTTGGAAGTTTTTATATCATCTGCCTCCTTTAGTGGGTAGACAGAAACTGGGACTTGCAAATGAAAACGCTGTGCCAAAGTGTAGAGAGAGGTGAAGTTTTCTCACAAGCTGCTCTTGCAGCTTTTCACTGGGGTTCTGCTGTGTGTTCAGTAGGATGACCCTATTGACAGAAACTCTTACATCATTGCACATTTGGAATTAGGGGCTCTGAACCTTCACAGTGCTTTGTAACTATGTATCTGTTTGAGGTGGTTTGGGTTTTGTTCTGTCTTCCATATGAGTAATGTTGCTTTATTCATAATTTTCAGAACTCCATGAAGGTGATGTTCAAATGCCTGTGGAAGAACTGTGGGAAGGTACTGAGCACAGCTGCAGGGATTCAGAAACACATACGGACCATTCACCTTGGGTAAGAAAGCACTCTCTTCAGAAGGATTTGGTTCAGAAGAGGAGCAGTCGCACTTAGCTGGGGAGATGATCTACATTGCCCTTGGCTATTCTGTCTCAGATCCCTAGGTTCCTGAGGAAATTGTGGAATAGTGCGTCAAAGTGAACAAGAATTTTGTCAAGAGCGAGGCACTTTCTTTCCTGAACTTTTTTGACCTTTGCTCTAAGTCACTGCAATGCCCTAATAATGGCCACACAATTCAGTGGCATTTACTGCATATCAAGTGCAGCTGTCTGCATGTCATGTCCAGGCTGATGTGACATGAAAGACAGCAAGTTTCAGGGTCTTGCACAAATACTATCCAGCCTTGTTTCACATCAGACCAGGTGCTTGTGCTAGTTCTGAGTCAAATTAATACCAAAAAAAACTTCAAACAAGCCACCTAAGAAACTGAAATGCAATTCCATGTGTATGTTACTTGGACTAGAAGCAAAAGCAGATCTTGTATGACACCAGCATGTTTCAGAGCTTTAATTTGCAACTGAAATCTCCAGTGCGGTTTGCTGAGTGACTTAGCTGTCTCATCTATATTTACAGTGGGGACTCATGGTCTTCAGCTGTTAGATATGTGGAAATGCATCTCTGTTGTGTAGTCTGTTACCCAGTGCTTAAAAATTAAAGCGACCATGAGGAAGTAGTCTGGTGCAGAGCTCAGGAGAGTCTTGCAAAGGGCATAGTAATAGCTGTTGGGATCTGAAGAGTGAAGTAATCAGAAAGAGAAAATATCTCTCAAAATTGAGTTATGGATGTTGCTTTGTCCTGTGTATTATGAGGAGATCTTTTTTGGGCACAGAAGATGGAGAAGTAAACAGCAGAACTCTGGAATTTAGAATTTGTAACATTGCCTCAAAGAGGAGTTTTTGTGAATGTGGCTGCAGTTTGATGTATGGTACTTCTGGTACAGCCTTTCAGACTGGTAATCACATGTTCTCTCAACAAGTTCTACTGGGTAAGGTGGTGAGAGAACCACAGCTAGAGATATGGGATCAAGCAGGCTGAATAACTGGTTAGGCGCTGATTTGGCGGTGTGTGCCTTGAAAAAGAGAGGCCCAGTGTTCAGCCCTGATATGGACATGCAGCCTGGAGAATGTTTAGGGCTCTCAGATTTCCCATATGGAAGACTGAGGAGAAAACAGGGATATATGAGTTGTGAGTTACCTCTGTATTGCATGTGAATTACTAATGTGCTAAGAGAGTGGTTAGTTTTGAACTTCAAGATGGACATGTAGCCTGTTGGGAGCTATTTCTTCTAGCACTTGCGCTCAAATACACAGCAGATAGTGCCAGGAATGCAGGGGCAATTAAACCTTTTAGATTTCCTCCTTCAGTAATTCTGCTTCTGGAGAGCAGAACCATAGTCTTGCACTGGCAAGCAAACCAATACATGTCTCTTTTCTACCTGTGTCTGAAGGGGTTGCATGGTGAGACTGCTAGCAGCTTCTGTTATGCCAGGAAGGTTATGGTGAACCACAGCCATGATTGTATGTGGTTTAAGTAACCTATGATAAGTTACATACTGTTTGCTATACCATTAGTGAAGTATATCTTGCCCATGTTTTTTTATCTTTTCCTGCCCTTCTGTGACTGCATTGTCATTTCTGAAGTCAGTGTACACTGAGATTCTTGTTAAATTCAGTACTTAGGAATGAGAAGCTGATATTTAAGCTGAAGCATTGAAGTTAAACATCTACTTCAAGGTCAAAAAATTAGTTAGGAAGAACACAGAGAGAAAAAAATATCTAATTCTTCTTTCCCTTCAGACAAGATGATTTTCTCTTCCTCCTCCCCTTTTCTGCAGCCAGATTGCTGATAAAATAGGTAGGGTTGAAACTGGGAATAGTAATTTATTGCCAGTCTGAATATATTTGCTCATGTAACTAGATCTTAAAAGTTACCTTGGTGTTCTTGCTTTCATTTAATCAGTCTTTCATTCTTTGTGTTGATACAGACGTGTAGGAGAGTCTGACTACAGTGATGGAGAGGAGGATTTTTACTACACAGAAATCAGGCTCAATACGGACTCAGTAGCTGATGGCTTGAGCAGTCTTTCCCCAGTCTCTCCATCCTTAGCATCTCCTCCTGCCTTTCCCACCCAAGACTCAATCCGTCCCGAAACTTCCTGTGCCAAAACCGAGACTAAATTGATGACACCTCTGAGCCGCTCAGCTCCTACCAACCTCTACCTCGTACACACGGACCATGCTTACCAGGTAACGCCAGTGGGAACAAACTCAACCAATTACACTAGTGCCATTAATGCATCAAGAAATGTCAGGTCACAGTGTTTGGAATTTAAAAAGCCAAGTCTAGTGCTAGGTCAAAAATTTGAAAGGTTGAAAGGTTTTCAGGGCAGCTCACGAGGTTTGTAGTATTTAAATTCAGATGTCTGCTTCTGAGCTAATTGTTCGTGCTCCCACCATAGCCAGTGGGTATTGGGGTGCTATTTATCCAACCACACTCAGATGTATGTTTAAGGCTGAGAAGAGCTGCTCTGTGTATGTCATTGCCTACCTCAGTTAATTCTTCACTGATCAGAAGGAGCCCAAGGTGACGTGCTCAGATGTGGTGTCCTGCGTTTTATACAGTCTCAGTCAGCTGAATCTCTCCCATAGTCTTCATTTCAGCTCTGCTTGTACTGCTAGCAAATACCCAAGGGATGCCAAGAAAAAAGTTTCCTTTATTTGTACAGTCTGAGATGTCAGTTTTCATATGTGAAGCAGGGCAGGATGAATGAAAAGGTATATATGGTATCCTCCTACTCTTAGAGGTAATGTTTTGCAAATGGCAAAAATCTAATCAGATTCAAAACCTGTTGTTCTGAAAACTTCCAAGTTCAGACAGAAAACATAAATTTCAAAAGTTCACTAAAACTTGACATGTTTTGGTCTGGATACCATATGAGAAGAGGCGAATAAAGGCTTTGAAAGTAGTGTGGTCTGTGACCTGTGTATGCACTGGAGAACTGGACTCTGTTAAATTTATCAGAAGGACTAACTCTTTATATACAGCATTACACAGTTGAAACCTTTTTGTTGTGTGCCTGAAGCAGACCCACTAAAAAAGGCACTGCAGAGAGGGAACCACACAGAACTCACAGGGTTGTTTCAGGCTCTCTTGCATGGCAGAAAGCATGGGTGGAAGCTTGGCATCTCAGGTGGGAGCTGCATCAGGTAGCACACCAACCTGGGGACTGATCAGGCCAGCTAAGAGAAAGACTTTCTTTTAAGTCTAGCAAGCCCTGCAACTCTAAGCTGCTGAGAAGAGTCTTACTTCATTTGGGATATTGTCATGGGTTCAGCAGTGGCAGTCATTTTTCTTTAAGCAGTAGCTGGTGAGCACTGTGTTTTGGATTTTTCGGCT
>JASSUY010020567.1:31769-74897 GCA_032466535.1 Forpus xanthops
AGTGATTTGTGTTATACCTTGATTACTGAACAGTCCTTATCTCAACCCATAGGAGTTGCATTCTTTCGGTTCCTCTTCCTCCCCCCCCGCCCCGTGAAGTGGGGGGGGAAAGAAGATTGGGAGGAGTGAGTGGGCAGGCAGATTGATTTACGCCTGAAACCGCGACAGATATACAGTGGTGACAGTCTCCCCTGCAATTTGGAGGCTTGCTCAATTCTTTTTTATAAGGAGCCTTTGAGTAAAGCACTTGCCTAAGGAAATCGTAGTTCAAATAGAACTTAGTGGACTAGAAGGGAAGGTGATAACAGCATCTTTCATACCACCATATTTCCTGCAGTTTGCTTGCTGGGGTAAGCCATGTGCAGAATTTCAGAACTCTTTTTTTACTTCTTGTATTTTCTGTTTCAAACCTGAAAATATCAAATGGGAATGTAGTGGTGAAAGTCATATCTCATGTGAATGAGAGCATGAAAGTGGCAATTACTTCATTGGGAGTGAAAAGGCAAAATTCACAGCTCAGTGAACTCAGATAAAGGAGGCTGAATAATATTAACAGGAATCCCAGTATTCCTGTTATAAAAGGGAAAATAATGCAGAGTCCAAAGTTGGGTGACAAGAATCCAAACCAGTTCTGTTAATTGCTATTTCTTTTATGACATGAGAATGTACTATCTGTAGTAAGAAAAAGTATAAAGGGAAAGTGAGCAGGCACGTCTTGACTCTCTTCTCTGACCCACTTCTATGGTGGAGGAAGGATTTAGGATAAATGAAGAAATGTGGAAAGTACAGTAAATGAAGTGAACTGCAATGGAGGAGCCTCAAAGAAAGATTATGTGAGAATAGTCTAACATCTTACTTGGATGAGGTAGCTTTGTAAACAACAAAGAGGCAGTACAGAAGAACAAATCCCTGTGGATTTGAGGAGAGCGTTTTGTCTTCCAACATCTGAGCAGTATTTTTTAGGGTAGAGATTAAATGTAGCATAGGGGAGAAAGCTGGGGAGTCAGGGAGAACAACAGTGAGTTATTTTGAAGGAGCTATTGAATGTTACTAGTGGAGCTGAATAAAAAGCTCTTCTGGCGCCTAATCTCATATTCATTAAATCATTTGGGTACTACACAAATACTGTAATAAACTTGGGAGACATCAACAGTAGAAAGATATATATATATATATATATATTATGCTTACATGACTGGGTGATCTTAACAATAGGGTTTTGATGCAATTTAATGGCAGAACATGAAACCCCACCTGGAGTACTGCTTTCAGCTCTGGAGCCCCCAATATAAGAAGGATGTGGACCCCTTGAAGAGGGTCCAGAGGAGGCCACAAAGATGATCAGAGAGCTGGAGCACCTCTGCTGTGGGCACTGGCTGAGAGTTGTGCATATTCGGCCTGGAGAAGAAAAGGCTCCAGAGATACCTTATAGCCACCTTCCAGTACCTGAATGGGGTCTACAAAAATCTGGAGGGGGACTTTTACAAGGGTGTGTAGTGATAAGACAAGGGGGAATGGCTTTAAACTGGAAAAGTGTAGGTCTAGATCAGATTTGAGGAAGACATTCTTTACTGTGAGACTGGTGAGGCACTGGAGTTGTGGCTGCCCAGTCTCTGAAAGTTGTTGGCCAGGTTGGATGAAGCTTTGAGCAGCCTGCTCTGGTGGAAGGTGTCACTGCCCATGGTGGGAGGGTTGGAACTAGATGATTTTTGAGGTCCCTTCCAACCTAAGCTGTTCTGTGAGTCTATGATAATGAGATTTTTCTGCTATAAGCTGGTGGTTAGAAAATGATGTGAGGAGGAAACTGATGTTCATTAATCAAGCACGGAACGACCATGAGCCAGCAACAATAGAGCTGTAACAGAGAAAGCAAAGTTGTCAGCTTTGTTAGGTTAGAAATACCTGGGAGAGATGGTTGTACAAGACCTCTGAGATAACTTCAGCTGAGATCCTGAGTAGAGTGCTGGTCAATCAAGCTGAAAGCTGATAGGTTCCTATTACAAGAGGTAGAAGAAAGATGATCAGAGTGAAGATGAGGTCAGGGACCTCAGAGTACCTCTCCAGGCCTGGGACTGACAGTTTGGGAACAGAAGTGGGGAGGACAGGATGGGATTGCTGCCTGGGAAGAAAGTGGGAGGTTAAACATGAGAGGGAAGAGGAGGAGCATGTGCTATTTAGACATAAGGGCAGTGTTGGCACAAATAAATAATTATAAATTATCCATGAGTATATTTTGATTGGAAATCAAATTGAGATCTCTAAGCAAAGAGAGATCAGGATGTAGAAACTCTTCAGTTCATTGTAATGTTATGGCTGCTTACCTTTTAAAAGGGATTGACCAAAGATGTTAGCCTGAAAAAGGTGACTCTGCTTGGTGACCAAAGACATACATCTGGGAAACAAATAAAGAGGGTGATTGACTGTCCAAATCTGATCATGTCTGAGGTAGATATTTAGGCACAGAGAAAAAAAGGTTTGAGCACCATGGCATTTTAGGAAATAAATTACAGCAGTTTTAAATTCTTGACGTGTCATTACAAAACTAGTGCCTGTACCTGTTAAATTTTGCTATAGAGGAACTGCAGCTGGGCTCTTCCAGCATCTAGGGTTTCCCTTGCAGGTCTTATTCAAATAGCTGAGGAAGTCACTCTGCTGATCACAGCTTTGAGTTGACATCCCATGGGATGCTGAGCAGAGGCAGTGCCACCTTGCTGTCCACCAAGCAGCTCCAGTTCTTTCTGGTGGGAGGGCTGTGGTCAGTCACTCCTTCCTGTTTGGTCAAGATGATGCAGCACTACCGGTACCATCTGGAGTTGGCAGATTTTTCTTGATGCCTTTCAGCAAGGTTCTTATGTATTACGGAGCTCAGTGGATGTTTGCTCCACATGTCTGTGTGGATTCTTTTGGAGATATCAGCAGGCTCAGCAGCCTGCAGGGAATCACTGCCATAGATAGAGGCATCCGGTGGTCTTGGTTTCTCTTCCTTGGGGACACTCCAGGGATTGCATCAGCACTTTTTTACTCTGAATATTATCTTTAATGGGGACTACGAGGTTGTAGTTTGTCATCACTCCTCTCTGCCTGGTGGTGGCTCAGGGAAGCACTCTTCCCTGAAGTGGTGAGATAACTTCAGCAGCCTCAAACACAAATGCTTCTTAAGTGTATTGCATTATTGTCAAGCACAGGCAACCTAAAGGCAGAAGTAAAACTCATTTTTAATAGCGGGTTCTTTGTAAGTTTAAAGCAAGGAGCCTTTTCTGTGGTGGCAGCTTGAAATTCAAGAATCAAGGGGAGACTGTTTGTGGTGGCTGCTCATGCTACTGCTACCCAGGGTAACTGCAAAGGTATGAATTTTCTGACTCTGTAGATTAAATTGGATTTAAAAATAGGCAGGGAAGAATTCCTGAGGGCTCACAGCCCAGTGAGAAAACCAGAAGGAAGGCCCAAGATGAAAGATGCTCAGCAGTCTGAGCACCCCAGATGAGAAGAACATAATTGTTCAAGGGGCCCAGGGGTCTGTCAAGTATTTACTTTAGCTTAGTTCTGTAAGAACTGTTTTCTGAATCCCAAGGATGATTTTCAGCTCCATTTTTTTAATAGGAAAGACTGTTTTAATTGAGACGATTCTTACTAGAATTTATGTGATAAACAAGCCCTTACTGCTGATCATTACCCCTGTTGTCCAGGAAGCCTCCCTATCCAGTCTTCCATTTAAACCAGCTGCCATCAGTTTAAACACTGCCTTGCTTATCGCTGCTACCTGGCTTTATTTTAAGTTATTTGTATATGATGATAATGAGTGGGTTTTCATCAGATCAGGCTTCTAAGGGTTGTGCGTGGATTCTTCTGAGAGCTATCGTCTGTCTCTAAAAAAGTTTTAAGATGTTATTATGTCCTTTCCTTACTGGCTTGTCCATGATTTTCCCTCTCAGAAGGATAAAATGCTTGTTGCCGTGCAGGTTTTTTCTGCCTCGGAAAGTCCCTTGTAGATTTACAGTTTCAAGAAGTGAAAGACCCCTTGAAATGCTCTGGGAGAGGAACGGTTCTTCTTACTGGAATAATATCTTCTTTCCACACAGGCCACTCCTCCAGTGAACATTCCAGGGTCAGCAAAATTCACTCCCAACGGCAGTAGCTTTAGCATCTCTTGGCAGTCGCCTCCAGTTACCTTCACCGGCATTCCAGTAAGTGAATGACAGAAAAAGGAAGAAATGAAAAGCAAAAAGGTTTTAAAACTTTTTGTTGTGTTTCACAGTGCCTCATGATAAAAGTCAATTTGACATAGCAGGTATCAGAAAGAAACCAATGAAATATATTTGGGTGTCTACAAGCAGAGAATTTGATGTATGGCATCTGTTCTTTTAACAATATGCTGACAAAAGAACATTGTGGTAGGTGCAGAGGCTGGCACTGTATGTTCCTTTTTGTGCCACTAAGGTTCTTTACAAAACTAGATGTAGAGTCAGTGAGGTGATGGTTATGTTAACAGGCCAACTGGATTCAAGCAGTAGAGCCGTTACCTCAATGAACTCTTGATGAAGTGTATTTGAAGGGCAACTGAAAGACGAAATGCAAAGTCTGATTCTAGGAGGCTACATATATATAGCCCCTATTGATAGCAGAAAATTATCGTTTTATACAGAATATAGGTTCAGTTCATACTGCATTTTTATATTAATATGTATTGCAGTTTGCCAGCTTTCTAATGATGATATATTAGATGCATGTATTAGAGGTGAAGTCAGCTCTGACCCTTTTTTAAATTCAAAAAAGTTGGTGTACAAAGCCTCATTTCATAACCAGGACTGCATAATTACGATGTTTGCTTGTCCCAAACGTAATGCAGTGTAAGTGTGGGTACTGTAGGGGGAGTTAGAAATCCTTATGGAGAGTTCAAAGGGATTGGGCTTCTAGTGCCTAGCATGTGAATACTGAAAGTAAATGTAAATCACTACGAGTAGTGGAAGATCTTCTGTATAATGAGTAGAAATAAATATTAATGTAATGTATCCTAATTCTTACTGGAAAGCATTTTTCAGTATAAATTGATACTCTGTAATCAGAAACCTTTTTGCTATCATAACATCTCATTTACTATTACGCCTCACGAATTTATGAATTTTTAAAGTGTGATATATAAGGTACATTGCTCATCCAGAGAACCATGTAGCTTTTTTAATCTTGACAGTGACTATTAGACACGGCGATAAGAGATGCTATTTCCCTCCCTTCTCTTCACCAAGTAAATCTCCAAAGCTTCTTACTGTCAACTTTTGGCAAACCTTGGGAGATTTTCTGCAGAGGCTGTGGCACCCTGCAGGGCTGATAAAAAGTGACAGTGGCTGAATCAATTACATTGCACTCTGCCAATGAATATTTATTCAATTCCATCAAGGAGCAACTAACACTGAAAGACATCACGCTGGCAGCAATTTCAGCAAGGGTGCCTTGACAGAGCCTGCTATCCATAAAGTTCCTCAAGAATTTGATTTCACAACAGTGGTGTTGATACAGAGCAATTATGAAACTGGCTCCTTATGTGGAGTAGCAGAAACTGGTACCGGGAGTGTTGGGAATCTAAAAATGCAATTAGCCACATTGTAAATCAGACTCTTAAGAGAACAGGATTAGACAGTTACGTGTTCAGTTTACTTGTTCAAGCAACAACTTTGATCCGTGGCTGTAGAGTTCTCAAAAGAATTTAAGACATGCCAAATCACTCTCTGAGAACTGTATGGAGATGCCAATGATTTAAGTACAATTTCAAAATAATCCCAATACAAAAGCCTGGGGAAGCAGTGATGATGGCAGCATTATAAACCACTCAAGGAACATATGAACTGCCTTTACATCTCTTGTGTAACAACATCTATAGGCTGTCTAGCAAAAAAATAAGAGGAAGAAGAAAGAAACCTTCTAGATTGGCACACACTTGACTCTTCTGTCATCAGTGAGATTATTTATGAATTACTAAGACTTGCCTGCAGTGAAGAATCGTGCAGTGTGTGAGGGTGCAAATGCAAGGTGATGTCAAATAACTGTACATTAAATGAAAGTTTTGGTTTTCTTGTTTTGGAGTAAATTTGATATTGCTTTATAAAAAAAAAAGGGCTGTATCAAGTCCCACCCTAACACTGGATGTAACTACTTTAGGAAAGCTATAGTTCAGGGGACTTCTTCCTTCTATTACGAGGTACATTTAAGCCTAGACCGTGTGAAAGAGCCAGCATACTGTAAGCTCATGCAGCTATATACATGTGTTGTCCTTGATATTAGATGCATGTCTGTAGCACTCAAAGGACCTTCAGAGAGTAAGTCTAAACTGTTACATTTTGCCTGACCCTTATTTATTCAAGCTGTTTCCTACAATGGCTTTGAGGCACTTTTTTGGCCTGGACAAACAACTGAGGAGTAAAGGATTTGTTACAGATTTGCAAAAGTGCATAGGTCTACACATTTCTTGATGTTACTGATGATACAGGAATGGGGCCATTCTGTCCTTGATTCCTGAGAAAGCTGTTGCATCCTGGTTTTGAACAGGCTTCTTTCTGGACCTCTGTGTCAGCAGCTGAGTCCACGAGAGAGGCAAAATTCCAGTAGTCTTCTTTTGTGGTTGGGGGTTTTTGACACCTACTGTAGGTGTCTTCCCATTCATTTCAATGACACTGACCTCTCTCACCATAGGCATTAGCCTAGAAGTCTTATAGTCATAAAGGAGGAGAGTAAGGGGAGCCTCCAAAGTCCTTGTGCTTTGTGCTCTGAATCATGCATAAGTTAGATTCTGAAGGCAAATGGAAAATACCCTTTTTCTTACCATTTTCACAAGATAACTTTGAAGGTGCAAGGTTGAATGTTGGCACAGCTATTAGTTGTTGGGTGTAGTTCTCTGAAGCAGTAAGGACAAGTTCATGTTTGCTGTACCACTGGAGGCTGAATTAGAAGAAAAAAATACAGCACAGCATGGAGATGTACAAAGAGGGTGAATTAAACGGTGTGAGTGGGATGAACAGCAGTGGAGTCTGTATCTCTTGGTACTGGAAGAGTTAACCACCATATACTTCCACTTCTATGTCATGTAGGATGAAAGTCATCTTGAATGCCAGCACGATCTCTGCTGTGTGATACTATTTTACCTGCCCATAAGACCCAAAAATGTTGAACAGGAGAGATCTTTAAGTTTGATAGTCTGATGCTTACAGATCACAAATCTCAGTAAGCACAGTTTCCCCCAGGAGATGTAACTGGAAACTCCAGGTCCTTGCTTCAAACAGACACTTTCGTTCCACATTAATTCTCTGTGTTAGACAACACTTCAAACATGAAAAGCCTCCGAGGGCAAAGACTGCCTTCTCACACCCTCCTGTTAATCTGCTCTGCTGTTGCCTACAAAGGAGTACAACTGCCTGGTATTGTTTAGACCTGCTGCAGAGAATATCAGAATGCAGTACAGCTCAACTTCAGTGCAGTTTAGCTGCCTTGGCCTGCCAATCTGTGCAAACCATTGTGCAGAAACCCTCTTTAGAGCATGAGAGAGGAGGCACAGTGTGCACGCTGCAATTACTTTTCTGTATTTGGAAGCTTTCAGGGTAATCGGTTATAACATAGGAGGCCATCAGAGTGCTTTTTTGTTCAGTGATAACCAAGAAATACATTGAGTATCAGTAGTGGTAGATATAAAAAAAAAAAAAACTGGAAGAATTGTCTGGAGGTCTCTGGTTGCTGGTAATGACTGGAAAACCACAGTGTGTGGTAAATGCCAAAGAATAGAAAAGTGTAACTGCTTTTCATTTTGTCTTCAGTATTTCAGTCATTCTTCAGTAAATCAAGAGAAGTACTTGATAAAAGATAGGGGAGAAAAGCAGTAGACAACAAGCTGTCCTCTACATTCTGGAGTGATAGGACAGAGGGAGCTGGTGTGTTCTCTGCATATACAAAACATGACTGATGGTAAGCAGGCAGAGGCAGAGAGTATATTTCTTTCAGGTTTTGGAGATATATTTCATATATGAGTAATGGTCTAAACTAGTTCAGTGTGAGCTGCACACGGAGTTACAGCAGAAATTTCTGTAGTTACCAGCCAAGACTGAAAGTTGAAAGAGTGTTCACACTCTGTGAGAAGTACTAGCTTTTCGCTGCTGTGGAGTAGCTATAAAATAGGCTTTATATCAAGGATCAAAGCACATTCAGTAACTCTCTTCAAGTCAGGTCAGTTCCCATTCTTCCAGATACTGTGAGACTTCAAAAGGGCAGGAGTGAAGTCACAGCAATGCAGGGAACTCCTGACAGTATCTGCAGTTGTGGCTGCAGGAGGCAATGACTCTATGCACCAGATGCCCAAACGAAGCTTTTTGTTCTGTACACAACAAAAAATGAGTGTTCGTAAATTTTTATGGTGCTTTAGATGCAAAATTTTAGGAGCAAAATAAGACCCTGGCAGTAAATAATTTAGGAATTATTTAAGGCCAAGTTTTATGCCATGTGATTACAAATAATGCTGCCAACCCCCAGGCTCATGTAGGAGGCTTATTTGGAAAGTCTCAGGGGACCAAGCTACTGCCTTTGCTCGGGAGCATAGACAAAGGAGGACAGACACCTGCTGAGGAGGTTCACAGTGCACAATAAAGGAAATAATGAAGTACATGTTGCTAGCAGACCTTGTGCTCCCATGAAAACCTTGAGGGCTGTGCTGTAACTGCCCTGCAGCAAATCCCCTTCCCCAAGGCTGTCTCCACAAAGAGTGACAACTCACAGACGGTAGCAACATGTGAAATCCCTTCATGTCACAGGGGGTTATTGGTATTGATCTCAGCACAAGATGCAGTTTATTTTTCCATTTATTTTCTCCGCTTAAATTGGAGCAAGTTTTCATAAGAGCTATTCAGAGTTCTTAAATAAGAATTGATATATTATTTTCCATATTGACAAAACCTGCAGCGATGCTGATCTGTATGCTGGCTTGCTCTGCTAGGATGACTGATAGAATAGAAAACAAAATGGAGCTAATATAATGTACCTAACGCTAAATGAGCATCTTTCTAAATAGACCTACAGCAAGTTATGTATGTATGTTAAATAATGACCTCTCCTGGGTATCCTTGCCACTATGCATCATGAATTGCCTTTTCTGGGAGAAGTGCTGATACTGCATTCATATGTGTATGTTCTTCATAAGCAACTTTTTTGTCTGTATTGACAGGTCTCACCAACTCATAATCGTCCTGCAGGGAGTGGAGAGCAGAAACAGTCCCACACAGTTCTTTCATCGCCGCCTAGAGTAGCATTTGGCTTGAGGTATGGCACCATTAGCTCCTGCTGACAGAGCAGCAGCCTCAAAACCCAAAAGGCATTTAGTAAATAAGATATGAATGGCCAAAGAAACAGAAAACCTCACCACCAACTGCGACTGCAGTTGTTGGGCAGTTCATTACTAGAACACTTCAGAGTTAAGCATTCTGGACCTGGTTTGCTTTTCATTACCATCAGAGGTTAAGTTCAGGCGAAAAGTGAGTTGTGAAATGAAAAAGACAGACTGTGGAGCACAACTGCAGGCGTTCTGCCAGCATGTCTGGAGTTCAGTTGCAGATCTAAATTGCCCTGCAAAGAAATGCTGCCCAGATTCACTGCTCCAGCTGAAGCTTCATGGGCAGCATTACATGGTTTTGCGTTTTGCCCCTGAAAGGCTGAGCTGTAGTGTATTCATCACCATTCAGTCAGTCTGGTATTTGGCTTCAGTTGAATTATAAGAAACCATATCTTATAGTAAATTAGATCAAAGCGGAGCTTCTTATACCTTGTCTTCCTAGATATAAGCTACATTCACTTCCAGTAAAGCTAACTGATGAGTGGAATCTGCTTTAAAAACCTTCAAAAAGTCGTATTAAGAAAACCAAACGGTGACACTAAATTTCTTAAAGAAACTATTTCTCACAGTTTTGAAGGTGACTGTACTCTAAAACAAAATAAAAAGAAGATTTCATGCTTTCCATTTTCTTCATCACTCAGATCATTGCATACGCTACAAACCAAACAGGATCTTCTTAATTCATGCATTGTGCCTATTACTGAATGTTCAGTGTTCAAAAAATGCATAGGAAGAGAGGAATCACCAGGCAATTCCCATGTGTGCCATGCAGCATGTGATATGGGTGTAAAACAGTTCTGTCTGTGCAGTTACTTTTTAAGGACACCAGGACCAGTGGCACTGCTGAAGCGAGCATTGGGTTACTTGCTGTAGCATCACTCCTCAGGTTTGCTCTCTTGCTAAGTGTTGAGTAAAAAAAGGTTCCATTTTAACAGTTACTTTGATCATTTTCTAAACCTGTGAACTTTTGAGTGCAGTTTTAAGATGGAAAACATGACAATTATTACAGCTCTAAAAGCACGTACTGTCTGCTTTGCTGACACTGGGGACAACAGAGAAAGCACATGTGAATGTGCTGTTAATGGGGGCAAGGGTTAAAACTGATTCTTGATCACTTTGTTGGGTTTTGGACAGTGAGCTCAGAGCAAAGCAGGAAGGACAGGCAAACTTAGGAGCTGGTAGCTTTTCCTCCTCTTCTGCATAGCTGCTACCTGCTAGTAGTCAAGGTCTGCTGCTCAGAACTATGCAGAATACTGGTACCACAGTTCTACAGCAAAGGTGACTTCTGCCTGACATGGCCAGGATGTACTGTAGAATAGCTGTGGCTGCCCATACAACTGTGCGCTTACTATTTATGCAGACTGGGTTTAGTCTCTGGCTAAAGTCAGGGCTGTACATTCCTTGGGTGTCCCTGGTGCAGAGGAGCAGGCTCAGAAGCTGTAGAAGACAGGTGAGGAGAAGGACTGCTCCCTCAGAGTTGTGAAGTCATGGCTGTTATGTCTCTGCTTTGTCAGCTCCCAGTTGACACAAAGTAAACCCAAATCCCTTTGAAAAGCTGGGGGGTTCTCTGCCTACTGCACTCCTTTGAGACTGTTGTCCTGATCTTATGGTGAGAAAGCAAAGCTACAAAAGCATGTCATTAACAAGCTTCCCTTTCTCTCTGACAGGAAGCCTAGAGGGGAGGGAAAGAAGTGTCGGAAGGTCTATGGGATGGAGAACAGAGATATGTGGTGTACTGCCTGCCGATGGAAGAAGGCCTGCCAAAGGTTCATCGACTAAAGATTGAAATTGTGCAGAGGATTTTGGGACGGGGGAGGACAACAGCAGAACCAGATTGCTCAGCTGCACTGTATCACTTCCCGTTTTCCCTCCAGTGATGTGGTGTTGGGGGTTTTGTTTTTTCTGGGTGTTTTTTTTTAAAAAAAGAGCTTTGTATTTCAAAGTGAAGCACTTGTAGCCAAGGAAAAGCACTCATCAAAACCTGTGTGGAGCAATAGAGATAAAAAAACAGGCAAGCAAACCCAAGAACATACAGCAGAAATCTGTCTTAAGTATGGAAACCAGAGCAGCTATTGGTGGTTTTCTGTAAAAGAAAGGAAGAAGTTAATTTTTTGCTAACTCTGTGAGCTACTTGCTCCTTAGGATCATTTTTAACCATTTCAGTCTCTGTGCCGTGAACGTCTATATTTGCTGAACTGAACACTTTTTCTTTTCCTGAAACAAAGATCTCTTTTTGAAAGCTTTCTAATAAACACTTCAGAGTCCTATAAGCTACAGTTTTCTCAGCAAAAGCTGTGCTAAGACTGGAGACTGCTAAATAATTCTCCTGATACAAATGATCATGATTATATTTTATTTTTGGAAAGGGCATGTGGGGAGGAGTTGGGATTTTCATTTGTTTGTTTACGGAAGTCAAGCAAAGTCTCAATTCACAAGAAGGACAAGCAGTGCTCCTGGAAGATTCTTAAACCAGGCGCAGGTCAGTGAAGTGGAACAAAGTAATTTAAGTACCAAATTGGATTTTGATGCTCTAGAGGAAGAAAGTCACCAGCAGATACTTTCACCGCAAGAAGCTGAGAGAAGACATCCAGGGACACTTGCTTGAAACCTGTAAGAATATAATGGGGTCCATTAGCTTGTCTTGCCACTCCCCCGTTCCTGAGGGAGGATGAAGAGTTGGACCAGTGCGCCTGTTGCTGCAGGAGACCTATAAAGAACTGGTAAATGCAGCCACTAAGATTATATGTAATACCTGTTCAGGGACATGATCCAGCCCAGCAGTTCTGCTCTTTGCTTCCTTTTCTCTTATTTGAGAGATTGTTGTTAAGATAAGGTTTGCTCAGCTTTTTTTTTTTTCATCATATTATAGTTGCTAAGATTTATTTGATGCAAAAAGTTGGTAGAGAAAAGAAAATGCCCCCTTTCCACAACATAATCTCAGAAGTAGTTCAGCAGCGAAGAAGCAACGTATTTATGGTAAAGGTCCATTTCTTAACTAATCTTGATACAGTAATTAACAAGTTTCTGTACTCGCAGGGCTTGGATAGATTTGGGTACTTCAGTTTCTCTGTCCATAAAGACAGACAATTGTCTAAGATGTCTCTAAGGGGACTCAAAGTATCTAAACAGCTCTCTAAATCTAGTCCTGAGTTGACTTGATAGCTTTATGAAGTGTGCATTGCTGCTTGTGCCTATGTAAAGGCAGATAACAACAATGCAGTTGTTTAGAATATACACTACAAATTCAGTCAAGTAGTACTGAGATGTAAAATCTGTAATAGGAGCTGCTGAAGGTTATCATCTGATTTTCTTTGAACAAGTTAATTGGGCAATCAGATGCCTCATTTGAGCACGCTATTGCTAGTTGTTTACAAATGGTGCGATTTACATGCACAAGTGGCAAGACACACTTGCATGCACCCAATTACTTGATTTTTTGCCCAATGTGTTCTCTGTCATTGAAGAAAGGAAGAAAAATAAGACTCTGAAATGTAGTAAGACCTTGAAATATATACATGTGTATGAGTATGTATATATATATGAAACTATATGTTATGTAGTTACATATATATATATATATATATATATATATATAAATCTGGGATCAGCAAGGAGGAAAAAGATTGTTTTCTTTATAAATATAAAACCCAAGACAGGGATGGTCAGTAGGTATGCATAGCCACTGTATTATCTTCTTTCCTCTTAGTAAAATGTGGGTCATGGTATTTCTTTGGATGTTGTATTTTTTTCAATTTCCTTAGTAAAATACCTTATAATAATTCACAGTCATTTCATCTTCAAACACTGAGCTTGCTGATGGTGCATTTACTTTGGTAGAACTTAGAAAATGTGGGATCTTTCCAAGATAGTCCTGCCAGTTACCCCCTCTCCCCCATTTTTACAAGCACTCTAAGCCTAATTATGAAGTGTTCCATAATTAATTCGGTTATCATAAGACAGTATTTGCCTCTATATTTGCTGTTCCCCTCCTTTTTATATTTTCCCTTTTTGCTTCGGAGAATTTTATTGGAAAACAATGTATTAGATTGTATATTGTTTCTATAATGTCGTGGCATCCTGAGCACCTTCCTGAGGGCACTTTGTTGCCAGACCAGATTGCCCTCTGGCACAGATTTGATATGGTTTACACAGAGGCACAAAAGCCAGAAATCGTCAAAGTGCGATAGAAAGTTGGTGTTAACAAAACAGGACAGAAGACACTTGGTAAATCCTGCCAGGACAAAGCTCAGTTACCAGAGTTTTTGCACAACGTTTAATCAGCAGTTTATATTAAATCAATTTTGCATCTTATGGCTGTGGCATTTTGATTCAAAAGCAGGCACTTTTCCAGTTACCATGGATAGCGGTAGCAAGGCAGTGTGCAGCCACCTGGACCTGCATGAAGTGCTCACCAGTTGCTTCGTGCCTTCAACTCAGAATACTTCAGGTCGCATGAGCACTGCGACTCCCACCAGGATCCCCTTCACCCTCCTGACACACCCCGCAGGGAACAGAAACGTCAGCAAAGCCTTTCCTGTGCTAGCAGTACCAACGTTATCTGGATTAACCTCTTCTGGTTTTCAGTCTGTTGCTTCTGTGTTGCTTTAATCTGCGTCGCTATCCTTGTAATGTCCGTTCATCTCACACTTCTGCACCAGCCTCTCTGGAAGAGTCAGATTTCTCTGTTTTCCCAAGAAAGGGCTAGCCTGAATGCTGTGGGCATCTGTCATCATCAGTACATGCCATTTCCGCTACTGCGGTTTCTCTGCAGGAGGTAGGTCATTGTCTCTGAACTCCTAGAGAAGCGACCCAAATGCATCACACAGGCTCTGTGCGCTGCAAGGATTTGGATGTGGGTTTGTTCATGTCAAGAGCCAGAGCTTCCCCCTGAGATACAAAAATGGAAGGATCTATTTATTGGCCTTAACCACTTATCAGTATTGATGCTGGTAACAGAAACTGCCAACATCAGTATCAGTGGAGATCAGCTGTAGAGATCCCTAATACTTCAGGCATTGTCTTGCTTAACAAAGCTGTTTCCCACTTCCTCCTCTACCCCATCCACCAGAAGGTATAGAAAAAAAGATAATTTTAGAAGTGAGAACTTTTAATGGCAATTTTGAAAATGTCACTGTGCTCCAACTGCTCCTATATGAAGCTATTGGACGTTACAAACTCAGATCATCATAGTAATAAAACAGTTTCCACCCAAAACAATGTGCCTGATTCTCTAGTGCCTTGCACAAATGTAACGCGATGCAAAGGGAGAAAGAACTCTTCCATTCCAGCCAGCAGGTTTACACTGACTTCTGACCAATGTCACTTGTCACCAGGCAAGTATCTGTTGTTGTGTAAACCAGACCTGAATGCCCTGACAGCAGAATGCCTGTCTGTTGAATTGCTTTTTCCAAATCACTAGCCTGGTATGAATGTCAGCTGTCAAATGATCTCAGATTCCTTGCACCTATTCACTGTCCCCACCATCACCTTGTTCATTCCTTCTCCCTTTTTTAAGGTAGTGACCAGGTGGGCAACACTACAGGAAGCAAAGCTTTGGCGAGAAGTTCTCGTAGAACCTGCATGTAAGAACAATTCCAGCTTTATGCAATATCCCAGATGTTCTTGTCACTCACTTTCTCAGTCATTCTGCCCCAGTGAGGCAGCATGGTTTTCTCTCTCTTGCTATGGTCTGGGACCAGTGAGAATGACTCTGCCAAGAATTCAAGACAATCACTCTTAAGTGTGGCAATACAAAGTAGTTTCTTCTTCCCCTGCCTGTAAGTATATTGAAACACCACTTCAGAAATAGGACATGAAATCACAATCTTGCTAGCTATGTACAGACTTCAGAGGTTACCAGTGAGGCTTGTTTCTGTTGGTTCAAACATTGGTCATCTGTTGGAGGACATTGTGCTGTGCCTTGTCATAGAAATATTTTGATAAGGAAACGTTTGCAAAGTGTCATCTTGGTTTTATATTTACACTTTATTCAATCTTCCTGTAAGGTGGTAGCACTCAGTTCCAGAACTGAAACTGAGACCTGTATGGAGTATGGGATTTAATCTGCATTCATCAGGGGTTTTCTCCATGATAACTGTGGGCTGTTGCAAAGCATCATAGCTTAGATTTTGTTTTAGTATAAGTTAAGGAGAGTTTTATGGCACCTTTAGCAAAATAGCTAGAAAGTAAGCCACAAGAAAAATTAGGCTGAGGGTTTAAATACATTCTGCATGTGCTAGATGTGAGCAGGCCTTCTCTGCATCTGTGAGGAGAATCCAGAACAACCCTGAAATCAGTCTCTTTCCAATGACACCAAGAGAAATAAAGCATGGATTGCTCCTGTGCCTGTTCATACCCACAGCAAGAATTCATTTGGCTAGCCAGCTGATGACGCGTAAGGGAAGAGATAAATTTAGTAACAAGCCAGTGTTGTGCTTTTTAACACAACACTAAGTATTATTTTCCTTATGTGTACGACTCTAAATGTGAGATCCCTACACCCTTGATGGAAGTGAATTCAGTGATACAAGTTCTGTTTCAGCTTTCCTATGACTTGGCATCTACACAATATTATACTAACGAGTTTCAAGATGAAATCCGAATTCTTGATGTAATTCAGTGTTAAAGATGGACTCAAACATTTTATAACGTTTGAATGTTAGTGTTTGCCATTTGCCAGTCCTTTTGAAGAATCAGGTTTTACTTTGGAGTAATTAGTGTACGATGTGATGCTCAGATAAAAGATGTTACTAAAATGCTTGTAAAAACTGCCTTTGGAAGACAGGAAAAGAGTCAATGCAGATTTCCTCAGGGAACATAAGAGGGATGTAAAGGCAGGATGTAGCTTTATTTAAATGGAAAAATGGCTAAGAAATTTATTTTTTCCTAGGCAGAATTAAAGAGCAATATGTCACTACTTGAATTACTGAATTAGAAGGAAGCACTAATTACTGAACAAGGTCTTAATGCTACAGCTTATGATGTTCCAAATAGGGAAAAAAAAAACCACCATGTTTGATGATATAAAAATACAGAAAATGAGCTTGAACCATAACTAATTATAGTATAAATCTATACATTTGTATAGAGCTTTTAGGAAATCTACTGTAAATATGAAAGCTTCTTGTTTATATAGCTGCTTGGTCAAAGGATACTTTGTTTATAATTGTATCTATATAATTGTATACTTCTTACCAAATTACTTCAGCAAGCAAAAAGTAATACTTTAGTATGGTATCATGGAGGTGCTGAGTACCCACTTTGCAAAGTGCTCATTGTACATGGAATTAAAAACCAATGTGGCACCATGGGTTTGGTAGGTTTATTTTGTATCTGCAAAGGTGTCAGCTCCAGGAAACCCAAGATTTTGTTGAACTCTGTTCACTGGTACTTTGAAGGAATACATGTGCAAATTCTCTTTTTTTTTTTTTTTTGTTATTTGCATGCAAAGAATTACTTTGGGTTCATCATAATTTTCCCTGTCAACTCTTTCTCCTGTGTCCAGGGACTCCATTCTGCAAATTCCCAGATATTTATACTGAAATGAATGAAAATGAGGTTCTTTAATATTAGGACCTAAAAGTGTAAATAGCAGCTGACACCAGAATTTGTAGTATCAGTATTTAGCTGTAGTAATTAATTCTTGCAGTGAAGCCAACAAATCTTTCAGGGAAGGGGAGCACCTAACCTGTAAACCAGCAGGTTTGGCTGTGCAGAGGTAGAGCTACTGGTATTCCAGCAGTAAAATGTAAGCTCACATAGATCAGAGCACTCAAGTAGGGGTTTAACTTTGTGTGTGAGTTATTTGTTGGTGATACTACCTATGTTTCTAAATTTAGGCACACATTTGTATGCTGTTCTGAAACAGGCTTTTGGCAAGAGCATGTACTCTTATAGGTTTGTTTGAAACATGCACTTTGTAAGACAATCTATCTTGCTCTGCTTTTATGCAATTTATCTTGTATTTAGAGACCAGGCAAATTTAGAGAATTTTGTTTTTTAATTACTTTTTGCATTGCAGAGGGAAAGTGAAAATGAAGACAGGTTTAACCGTACACTTGAGCATATGAAAGCATTGCCTAGGTTTGTAAATGGTGTCCATTTGCCATCAAGTTCAAAGGAACCCATTTGAGCATGTCAGAAAAAACAGCACATGACAAGCAGGTCACATTATATAAATGTATGTAGTTCCATCTGTATTCCCTGTACGCTCAACACTCCTCCAGGCAGCTGGAGTCATCAGAGCTCTGGATGTGCAAGGAACTACATAAGTAAGTTTCCCTAGAAACTTAAGGAATGCTGTGCTTTTAAGCCACAGATGACATTGTCTGTGTAATTTGTAGTGTTAAAAGGGAATAGATGGTAGCCTTATTAACAAGGTGCAATACTTACAAAGGGCTAAATTATGGAAACAAGTTGTGTGTGTTTGTACAACACTGCAAAATGTGCACTCTTTTAAACCTGACTTTTATAGCACTGAGATCTTATTACCTCACTGAAATAATGCTGGTATAATTTTATAACCATTTTATACACCATGAAACAGGATTTGGGATTCCTTGGCTTGAAATTATTTTGAAAATAACTACTAAAATAGAGAGATTTCTTCATCACGCTATACAGAATGAATGGGGTCATACGACATGACCTGCTCCATCTTTCATGGAGAGTTCATGCAAGTTTATATAGCTTATATACCTACATAGAGGTATGTGACATCAAGGAGGTTATATAGGAAAAGATTACATTAAAGGTTTATGGTTCAGTTATGAAAAGGGTTTCAACAATCAGACTAAAAGCTCCACTTACATTTTTTCTCTCCATCTGCACCATGGGGTCAGCAGAATACAGGTTGCTAAGTACGGTGTGTCTTGCTATCTTACACCTTTTTTTTTACTGTTAAATAATGACAGACATGCCGTTTTTCCATTGCTCTTATTATTCTGTCTTAAAGTCTGGAATTAACTAAAAGGCAGAAATAATCCCATCTGTTGGACAAAAGTTCTTTGGTTGTTTCCCTGTTTGACTGCCTTATAGCAAAGGCTGAAAGGACAGGCTCAAATTCAGGGACATTAGTTGAAAGAGGCTTGAGGCAGTCAGGTAAGACTTGAAACCGAACTGCTCAGAATCAGATCCCAGTAGGAGGAAGCTCGTCTTAAGCAGTCAATTGCAGAAGTTTTTTGGTTTGTTGTTTTGTTTGGGTGTTTTTTTTTAATTACAAGCCTGATGAGAAGTCTTGTTACGCAGTTCAGAGCAAAATGCATACAGTGATGTAACTAGCTGGGCCCTTGAAGCATTGCAGATCTTCTCAGGAGAGTTGCAATTACTTCTGTAAATAACTGCACTGACTAGGACTGCTCATACAGGTAAGGGGTGTAGAACAAAAGCATGTAGGTTTTTCCTCTGTGTGACTATTTCTACTGTAATCGAGGGTGTGAGTGCTTGAGAAGAGGATTTTGCTGTTAGGCTTTGTGAGAGGGATGGATAGGCACTCGGGCACATTGGTGTGGCAGTTGGAAGATGTTGGCCCAGTTTCTAGCAATACCAAAGTAGCAGTACTTTGGACGTGTCACTTTGTGACAGATTTAAGAGCTGTTAAGTACATGGTATTCAGCCTGTAATCCACCCTACTGATAGCAGGCCAGGGAGAAGGAGGATTCTTGGAATGGGATCCAGTATAGCAAACCTGTTGTGAAGGGAGTCACCACCATGGTTGTTCGCTGTCAGCTGGAGCAAGTGCTGCATGTGTTGTGTCCAGCCTGAGAGAGGTGGTTATCTGCATTCATTCATGACCCACAGTGCAGAATGCTCTTTTGAAGAATACTCTTTCAGAGCTTAAAATAAAACTTTTGGAGAACTTCTTTGTTATGGAATGTCACTGAATAAATTACAGTATTGCCAAAGCTGAAACCAGAAGTGGTGGTTTCCATCCTTCCAGAGCCATGCTGTGGCTCCCGAACCAGGTGGTGGGAGCACATTCCCATCTGGTCTCTTCAGACCCCCATAACCTTGCTGAGTCTTTTTCCCCAAGATTTACTGGAACCCTAAAGAGCCCTACATCAGGCCAGTGAGTCTGACCCTCAGCTAAAGGAAGCTATTTCCAGCTCTTTCCCAACTCTTCCTAAACAAACGTTTTATTAGTAGACTTCTGTAAAGGGGGCATTGCCCCATGACTTCCCAATGGCTTTGTTAACACAGCACCAGCAACCCCAGGAACCAGACATCATCTTTGTTAGTCATGGAGTTTGGGCCATATTATTTTAGATTTTATCTCTACATTTCACCTAATACTGTAGTTCCACAGCAGATTTAGTTGGCATAAGCTCATGCTACTGCTGAAAGAGCTGTTCTACCCCTGGCAGAGACATTTCTAGAAGAAATATCCTGGGATATGCTAGCTTGAGCCACTCCTTAAAGTGTAGGTCTGTATAAAATGCCTAAAGGCTACATCAGAGTAGAGCTTGCTGGGTTGGTACCTCTACTGTTCATGTTGCAAGCATGATAATACTGCCTTTATCCCACTCCGTCTTGGCTGGAGACTCATTAAGGGCCTGGACTTGCACATACTCCTCCAGTAGCTAGCTCAGGAGAGCTCCACTAACACATGGTTGCTTAGCACTAATAGAATACCATAAAAACAGCATTGATTTTGATATGGAGTCTTGGGGGGGGGGGGGAGAGAGTTAGATCAATAATCCTACGTGCAATGCGTCTTACGACCATTAACTGTGCCATGGTTTTGCTAAGCAGATACCAGAAGAGTTAAGAAACATGAAAAGCAACCTTACTCAGCCATGTTCCTCCCTAGTCCAGGGGTGTCCTGCAGCCAACCCGATGTTATTTAGGGTAATCTCAGACCATGCAATGTTTACTGGGGAATGTGATCACTGTACAAGATCTCTGGGCCACAGAAAACCAGGGGGTACTTCTTACCCAGACATGATGGCAAGTGGGAAAGATCCTCATCTGCTTTGCTAGTGCAGTTTTCAGTCTCTCTTTATTATAGGATCAATGTAACGGTGATGGGACTGCTGGGAAAAGGTAAAAGGCTCATCAATTAACTGAAGGAAGGCAACAGTCAGCATCAGTTGCACTATGTTTGTTGAACTCTGTGAAGAAAATAGTTATGTTTTCTTCTCCTCTGCTAGTCATACTATTTCATATAAGAAAAGTATTTCCATCACAGAAGGGAGTGAATTTAGCACCAGTTAAGCAGCTGCAGGAAAACAAAAGCCCAGTTGCCCAGTTTTTACGAATATGGGATTTCTAATACACTCTGCTTGCAAAAGGCTAGTAAGACGGAGCACTACTGACTAAGACTGCAGTACTCAGAGCTGTGCACCCTTCCATCTCACTTCAGTCACAAATGGAAAATAACTGCCCACATACGTTGTTCTTCCTTTGTTTCCTATCAAATATGGGTTTGGAGAATAGAAAGTAAATTTAAGTTCTTTTTTAAAAAATATTTTTTGTGAATTATTATTTTTGGAACCAGAGCATTTCTCTTTCACCCAGTGTAAAATTACTGTATATTAATTTGCTCTGCATTGCACTTTATGTATTTTTGTCACTTATTGGGCTTTTGTTAATCTAGTTTTAACTAGAAATTAACCATGAAACTAAGATGCTTTTATAAACATGCAAGTTCCATAAAATACCGCAAATAAACTATTTAGGTCAGAGATGTTTTTAATGATATGTTGAAATACTATAGCTTCTTTAATTATTTACCATTTGGTAAATTTAATACATTAATGGATAGCATGGTTTAAAATTGAATACAAGTAAGCAAGAGACAAAGTTCTAGACATTGGATCTGCTTATGTGCATTAGTTTAACTGATACGGGTCTTAGCAAAATTAGTCTAATCTAGATTAAAGAATTATAAAACTATTTAATAAGCCAGGTTCAAATGAAAAGAGGTTACAGAAAAGTTGAAATTGGTTTAACCTAATTACTGAAGAAATAATATTTTTCAACAGACTAATGCAGAGCTGTCTAGTGTGCAGTCTGAGAAGCCCCTTGTCCCTGGAGGGGCTGAATTAATACAAGTATAAGACATTACATGATGTCATAGAATCATAGAATAGTTAGGGTTGGAAAGGACCTTAAGATCATCTAGTTCCAACCCTCCTGCTATGGGCAGGGACACCTCCCACTAAACCATGCCACTCAAGGCTATGTCCAACCCAGCCTTGAACACCTCCAGCAATGGAGCATTCACAGCTTCCCTGGGTCGAGTGGGAGTATGCATTTCTCTGCTATAAGCAGTGGCTCTCCAAACTCTTACGATTACAGATGCATTTCCAGGGTGACAATAATACTTCCATTTGTTTTTTTTTCCTGCCTTCATCCCCTCTAATTATGGGAGCCAGTGTCCTAAAGACAATCTTCTTGTTCCTAAATGAGCTAATGAAGAGCTTACTTACCTTCCCTCTGGTTTTGGAGTTGAACTTGCAGCCCTAATACAACTGCACATAGTTTAGCTTAAGAATTTTTAGATGCCAGTTAAAAGTATTTAAACAAAGAACAGCTACTCTACCCCAGCACAGAATCCCTTCAAATCTTGTGGAGTATGCTAAAAAGTAAAGACCTTTTTTACTTTTACTTTGTCCAAACGCTTTATTCCAAATCATATCTGGGAAGATGGAAGTCTGCAGTGACTGGAAAACAAAGCATATGGTAGTGAAAGAGGAGAGAGAGAGAGATGGTGAGACTTACTTTCTTCCTGGGCTCCCTTCTCCCAGGCTGATGTGTGTCTGCACAGACCACACAGAGCTCTGAAGTCCTCGACACTGTGATGTGGAACTCCTTCAAAAGCGCTTTGTCAGTCACCTCCCACAGCCTTTTGAAGATGCTTTCAGACATCCGGCTTTTGCATTTCTACGTCCATAGGTAAAACTAAAAGCTAATCTCTGCTCCAATAGCATGATTACTGTCTCACCTTGAGCTGCAAGTAGATCATCCTGCTGGTTTTAATCAAGCTACAGTTTTGCCTACAAAAATGGGCAAGATCCAGGTATTTTTGGATGCTGTAAAGCTGTGGTGTCCTTTTAGGGAGTAATAGGAGACTCTAGAACATGGCAAGTGCACCGCCAGTGGCATGCAAGCTTCGTGCTTGGCATTTGTGGGCGCTGGGACACCTGTACTGAAGAGAAATCGTAGGTTAATGTCACCTATACAACCTACCACAGAGTTGAGTGCTGCACAACACTGCTCAGGTCTTGTAACTGTGGAAAAACTAAGCTTAAAAGCTTTGCCCTAAACACAGAGTGTCTCTGAATACTCAGTTTGAGTTTGGCTGAGCAGCAAGAGCAGTGACAGGCCTATTCCAATGTGGCAACCCATTAGGCAGCACAAATAACAGATCTGTTGCCCAACTAGTTTCCCTATTTTCATGTATGTTTGAAGGAAAGCTTAAAAAAGACGACTTGTACATGATCAAAGTATGATTTGATCCTGCCCTCTGGGGGCATCTGTGGGCCAGCACAGCAGCTTTAGATAAAGTACTTCAGCTGCCAGTGACTTGCACATAGCAAAAAAACCTGTTTCTTAGAAGCAGGAGCTTTTTCTTTTCTTTTTCTTAAGATAACAAACCACAACAAAATGCCATTCTGCAGACTTCTGTTAAACTGTTTCCCTGTAGCACCAGCAGCTGGGAGAACTCTTAAAGTTCAGAGAACCATGGCCATAACTCATCAAAAAGCCTCTGCAATCTATTGCTACTGAAAACGTTCTCATGCTAGATCAAGAACATAGAGACCTGGGCTCTCCAAAATTCCCTGTTGCTGTTCCTGTATATGAAAATGGTGTTAAAGTCTTCGTGTCTGCATCCAAGTCAATTCTGCCTGCTGAACCAGAAGCACTTCTGACAGACTTCAGCCATGTAGGGAGTCATTGTCAGTACAAGTCATGATGCTCCAAACATTCTGAATGCGAAATTAGCAATGTGAATGTTAATGCCTAAACATCTATGAAAAGAATTGACTGAAAATACTAAGAATGTGCTTACACTTGAGATGTTAAAGAAAGACTACTGAATTACCAATTTGCTAAGTGCTTGCTCCTGAGTTTGATTAATGCACTAAACCAGCTTTGGACACTTATAAGAACTGAGAAGGAATATTTGTTTTCCTTGAATTACTCAAGTTATTCATACATACTCATAGGTTGGGGTTGGAAAGGACCTTAAGATCATCTAGTTCCAACCCCCTGCCATGGGCAGGGACATATCACACTAGACCATGTGGCCCAAGCTCATTCACTCAGGTAATAAGTAGTTTGTTTCTGGTCACTCGGTTTTAGAATGAGCAAATCTCGTCCTCTTGCACTTCTAATCTCCATTGCTTGTATGGAAAGAATCTTTCCTGCTGTTTCATATCCCAGTGAATGATCAAGTCACTAGCTACAGACAGTGTTTCTTCACGTAGATTGCCAAAATAAGGCTTTGATAAATTTACTCCTCCATGCAATTCCTGATTATCTGATATTTTTTTCTAGCTTCAAAAATGCTTTTGTGCGATTTTCATAGATACGGTTGAATAACAATTGCAAGGAAGAATCTTAAGTAATCTAGTAGGTGTTTTAACCACTTTTTTCGGTAAGTAAAATTCAAGAACATGAAGAAACATGAAGTATCATGAACAAAGTTGATTCATTGCTGAATTAAATATTGATAGAACATCTTGATTAATAAAAACAGTGATCTTTGTGGAATTACCTTTAGGAGCAAACCACTGTGTTTTGTTAAGTATAGCAAGTGAGAAAGCAGGTCTCTTCAGAAAAAAAAAACACAAATGAAAAACAAGATTAAGGTAGATCATTTAAACCAAGGGTTTCTCCTTGTCTTTAAGCCCACCCTGCCTGGTATGTTATTGTAGTACATTCAGGGATGCTCAGGACAATAGACATTCCTCAAGGGAAGCAGCTAGGTTCCAAAGTGTTAACTGAAATGAAAGAAAAAGTGAGCAAACTCGTAGGATTTTCTAGCACAGTGATTGCCAAAAAATGCCAAAAATCACTACTTGCATCTGAACTAGAATTCAGCATTTTAGAAGAATCGTGCTTTAATGTAGCTCACACACCATAGTTAAAAGCAGATTTCTGTTGGTTTGCTTGCTTGTCTTACAGGGCTTGTGCTTGATAATAAACCTCAGAACAGGGTATGCCAATACCTCATATGACCACAGTTAAATTGGAATCTCTCAAAATCCCCAAATCTATTACACATCATTATAGAAGCAACAGTCTTCAGATGAAAAACTACTTAAAATTATCTCAAAAAAAAAGACAGAAGAAGCTAATGCTTTATTTGGGAAATGCCATTCAGCTACCATTAACTACCAGGCTGTGTGCTTGTCTCCTGTAGCTTTTTCAGGTTGCATTTTTATTGAAAGCAAATGGTGATAAAACTACGTAGCAAAGAACCTTCCTTTGATCTTTGTAAATGAATGTATACATGTGAACTATGCATTTTCATACAGCTGCATACTATACCTTGATTCAATTCAACTCCAACCTTTTCCCCTAGGTTAGCAATCGCCAAACTTCAGGAGCTGAAGGTGCTCCTATCTCTTTAGCAAATGTTTGTCTCCTGTCTTGTTTCTGATCTCCAAAAGGCAGAGGTGCAGGACAGAGGTGTGCTGAGCTACAGCTCATCAGGAGCAGAGTGGCTGGGGGCTTATGGCCAAGCAGGTGTCTGGTATGCTCTGGGAGACCAGTCAAGAATCCCAGGCCCAGCATATCCAAGCGGAGAGATGGAGTACCTGTGCTTATTCAGCCCCAGCACCTCTTGCATTTCTGCTCAGCGTCGCACATGCTTGGGCAGAAGTGCAGGACCAGGAGCTGCTCTCTCATACAGGGTCAGTAAGAGTCTGCAGCAACACAAGCTATGCCAAGGAGGAGGCCACTGCAAATAGGGCTTGCAGCCATGATCCTCCCTCTTGAAAGAGCCTTTTCAGCCACCCTACCACCCCAGGTTTTTTCTTGCCACCACTCCTCCATAGTGCTCTGCAGCACACCACTTAGAATGTGTGGATGACTCCTTAGGGGTTGTAGACTCACAGCTGAGACCTGCTGCCCCAGATAATATGCTCAAGACATCCAATACTTCATCCTAACCATTGACTAGACTCTGGGGCTGGGATGTGTAAGAGACAAAGGATCAGACCTTGTTTTTAGTGTAACATCTGTCAGAAGGGAGTAGAAAAGATGGAAAATAGGTATCTTGTTCTTGTGGTCTGTGCAATGAAATTAATGAAAAAGGTATTGCATGCAGCATTCTTCCTTAAACTTTGGGTTGTTGCTGTACTGTACATTAGCCCAGTCTGGTCTGTTAATGAAGTGTGTTTCTTACAGCTTATCCTACAGCAAGAAAGAAAATTAAAAATAGAAGTATTAAGAATATCCTTGCTTTAGAGTAAAGCAAGCCTGGAGAGAACAACAAAGAAAAATTTTGTTTATATGCAAACTGTTTAAACATTTGATACCAGTCTGAAGGCAGTAGTATTCTTATCTATCCAGAGATGTGCACTCTTCTAGATTATGTTTAACTGAAAAGTATTTTTTGCAGTATGTATCTGTATTTGATAGGCTAAGGCTTCCATTTTATATTCTTTACAGGAATTAGTGTGGAAATCATGTTTTCCCCCTTATTGAGCTACCTGCCCATGCTAGATGTTCATTTGTATGAAGAATATTTCTACTACTTCAGAGGGGTTTGGGTTTTTTTTTTTAAAAAAACACTGTCCTTTTCAAAGAATGCAGTGCTTTTTGTATGCTGCTCAGTAGAAAAGCATACTCCTTGCAGGGCCCTGACCATACCATCCAAGAACTCAGTGACTTGCAAAAAAAAGCTTAAGGGCAGGTCTTTGGGGTTGTCAGCTGCTGTATCTCCCATAGACATGATCACTTCTGTCGGGGGACCTGCCCAGGAAGACTGGGCAGAGGTGGCTGTAAGGATGCTCAGACTGGTCCAGGAGGCTCTCTGGAGCTGACACATCTCTGGTACCAGGACGCACCAGAAACAATATAACAAATAACAGCAACAGAAAGACTCTTTGCATTTCTCTGCAACCGCCCAGTGTACACAGTGTAGCTCCAGCTGCAGTCCCTCAAATCAAAGCTTGGACTGCAACTGCCAGTCCTCTGCTGTTCCCTTCTATCACAAAGTTAACTTTCTAAAATGAGAAAGAGCTTCCAACTCTAGCACTGATGGAAATACTGAATACTTTTAATATATATATATATATTTGGAAAGTATTTGAAAAAGCATTTTGTCTTTTTTTATACAACTTTTAGCCAAATAGAAGTATTCTGATTATTACTTCTGTGGATACGTGTCCACCTGTAAATAAACTCTCATATTCAGATACATGAACCTGAAGAAAAAAAGATAAAGACTGTTCAGTGGCTATGCGCTTTGCTAGCTGTTGGTTCCTTTGTACATAAGAGATAACTGTTTAAATGTTGGGTGGGGTTTTTTTAATTTAATTCTTGTTCCTCTAAAGAAAGAAGAAGAAAACCTTTTGACTTTGTTTTCTCTTTTCTGAGTTAATACAAAGATTTTCTAACTTTTTACTGCAGAAATGGATAAATACCTGGTGCTATGTGAATTTGAGTCAAACTGGCCATAGCAGACACACCAGTTAGAATGCACTTTTCTTGTGGCACACATTGTATTTTCTCAGAAGGGACTTTCAAAGGACCATGAGATGTTTACATTTCTTCTTGTTACCCCAAATAGTTTTGGTTTTTGAAATAACTCCCCAAAATAAAATCATGATCCATTACTGATGAGATGAATCCTTACATTTAGGTATCTACAACAGGTTTGTACAAATACCATTTTAGAGATAGTTGAAATATTGGGGCTTTCATACTTTGTAATGCTTTGATGTGACAATAAATATGCTGTTGCTATCTAGTCTAACCTCAATGTAGACCTGTAACTTCCTGTTTATGGTTATGTCATAATTTGCACTGGCTTGAATTCAGCCAAATACTGACTGTTCAGCTGAAATACTCTGACTGTTATGATGTCCACAAAACATTAAATACACTTGTTTCTGACTACTGCAGAGTCAAATTATTCCTGCAATAAAACCCTTGTGTATAGCTTTTTCTACTTGTTTATGTGAACTTTGGTTCTTCTACAACCACAAATGTCAGTGCATCTATCAATGACCAGCTCCAGCCAGTGTTAGCCTTTGCATCGACTTCATTACAAACAACACTGAGCTCCTTTCCTAAGGCATATATTTAGACACCATAGCATGAGCTGAGACACACAAGACAACAGTAACAACATGGCCCTTGATTTTTAAGTTTTGACCCTGTGAATGTGAAGTGCAGCCTTTAGCTAGTGACTGTGGCTTCCCACTCCCAGGTTCATGCTACAGAACTGTATCTTCTGATGCATCAAACTAACACTTTTCCAGTCCTGCTCCTGCCTGGCAGTGAAGGAACAGCTGTCTTCCTGTGCACAAGGAACACTCCTAATAAGCAAAGCTTCATTTGAACTGCATATACCTTTCTCATGGTATGAGTAGCTAATGAAGTTACTGCTTTACACTTGCAAGTTAGAGAGACATTCCTGAAAGAGGGAGTAGTTTCTTAAAAAAAGAATAAAAAGTATAAACTACTACCATTTCTGTCCAAGTTATCAACTCCCCTTCTAGCTTTGTTAGGTCATATTTAGATTTTCCTTTAGTTAATGTGTTCCTACCCACTGCTGCAAAGCCAACTCCAATATAAATAGCAAGGCTATTAAATTTAATGAGTGGCTTAATCACTCTTCTGTTTGCATTTTCCTCCCTTCAGGCAACACCTCCTCACCACACACATGGATACTCTGTCATCCTTCTCTGGTAAGGAAGATCTCTAAACTAATCTGTTCTCTAAGCCAGAGGCAAAACAGCTCAGGCAAAGACCCTGCCCTGCTGCCCACAACATGTATTGTCACCAACAGCCAGGCTTGTCCAAACAGCCCCTTCTTGAACATGCATAGGATGCAGCAGATCCCAGGCGCTGCTGGAGTGGGCAACACTCCTTGTAGCCTCTCTTAGAGAAGCCTGTTGTCTTCATAGCCCCACTCCCACCAGGCAGGTACCCAGAACTGTCTGTCTTCACAGAATGATACAGTACAAGTTTAAAAGGGACCTTAAGAATCACCCAGTCAAACCATTCTAGGCAAAACATGGCCTAGACTAGATGTCCCATCTCCCTATCCAGTGAATCTTAAAAATGTCCAGTGTTGGGGAGCTCACCACTTCACTGGGGAGATTATTCCAATGGCTTGATGACCTACATCATTAGATTACATAATCTTAGGGCCAGTTCCTCTAGATCTAAAAAAGGAAGCAAACCGAACCCGTATAATCAGCAGGGAAGCGTTTTGTGGTATTTCAGATTAAATTCCACTATTGAAGTGCCACTTAAAGAGATGATAATCTGTTGTAGTTGATCTTTCTGAAGACATGGAGACAGACCATTAAAGTTCCCTTTATGCAAACATGTTTTCTACTTTTGTACATTACAGAAAAGAGATTTCATTCTATGGCAACATTCAACCTTACACTCCCCTCTCCAGGCTTTGTCTTCCTGAGCCAGTTCTAAACAGTTTTGAGAGTGACTACCTTAGGCACATTCAGTTTAGAAACATTTGTCACCGTCCTTCCAGTAGAAAATGTTGGGACAGAATGATTCCTTCCCTGCCTCCATCAATAACTTCCTCTACCTCATTTCTTTTATCTGAAAAAATCACTAAATTCAAATATGGGGTTCAAATGCTACTAGCTGCAAGAAAACATATTTTGTTGAAATGTCTTGTGCTTTTTTTTTACTTCAGGTGCTGCCATTGTCTTATTTTATGCCACCACCTTTGAAAGCTATTCTCCAAGTGTGGGGTTAAAAATCATTTTGTTACAATCTTACTTCTTCCATGAGGTCCTAGTGGAAACCTGGGGCACCAAAAGCAACATTTTAGTCATGAAAATACCACTTAGAGAACAATAGCATTATATCGGTGCCTTTAATTGAACACGCTATTTTCTAGTTTATTTGCTTAAACTGCCAATTTTTTTCTCTCTCCCACCCACTCTTTATTGTGCCAAGACAAATATTTAGGTTATAAAAATTGCCATGCTGGTTTGAAGACTGTGCTACAGTTCTCTTTTTGGCTAACAAAATACAAAGCAAACATTTTGCTAAGATTTGTGTTCTAAATTTAGCTTTGGAGAAGAGAGAGAAAGAACTTGTACCTTCCTGAATTATATTTTCCTGCTTTATCCACAGATAATACCACCACGAACAGATGCAGGGTTTTTTTCCTCCACAATTTTGAGGGAAGGAGTTTTCAAACACTGTTGTTTCAATGCAAGTGTCATGGTTTAAGCCCAGCAAGGCAAACGACAAGCAAATTTCTCCTTACTCTTTTTCTCATCTTTGTGGTCTTTATGGTCACCTTAGCACAACAGCTTGCTCTGAAACAAGACTTCATTGCCTTGGGGGACATGGTCTAGTGTGAGGTGTTTCTGCCCATGGCACAGGGGTTAGAAGTAGATGATCTTAAGGTCTTTTCCAACCCAAACTATTCTATGATTCTTACATTTTTTTTGCCAACTTGTAAAAACAAAACAAAACTTACAGACGGGGAGAAAGGGAGGCACCATTACCAAGGACTGGCCTAAACAAGGAAGCTTGTTTTTATCCAGTCTTATGGCATAGCTCCAAGTGTCTTAACCTGGCTCTGCAGATCACTGGTTGCCATGGTGTAAGCCCACCAAACAGTAACTTCAGTATTTTACAGTAATACGTGAATGTTTCCTTTTGGCTAGAAGCGGCTGACTTACCCCTCCTGTCCAGACTGTTAGCTTTGCAAGCTTTTCAGTTTTCCTTCATAATACTACAAGCAGCATTTTTCGTATATATATATATATATATAAATATATATATAATATAGGTATAATAATATGTGTGTGTGCATATGGTTTAGAGACAGAAGATTTTCAAAATAAGAACATGCAGCAAAAGGAAAAATAACTAGAAAATCGTCCTTTTTAGGAGAGACAAGATAAAAAATGGGTGCAAAATAAAGCTGTATTATATACAAGTGTTACTGAAAGGAACTCGGTGTTCACCAGTTTCACTGAAACAGGAACTGCACGTTATCGGGATCTGAAAAATAAAATCGGACCATTCACTGCAGGCGCAAACTTATCCAGTGCTGACCTCTTGTGGTACGCAATGAATCTGCAGTGGCTAAAAATCGCTGGCAAAAGTCAATACACCAGGAGGAGGTAGGAGAAACACTGATAAACTGGTATTCCAACCAGACCCAGGATTTATCACTTTCTTACAGCACTCTGGAGACCATCTGACTGCAGGAGGCACCCTTTTGTACTGTTGTGCTTACACCTGTCCCACTAGACCTCGTCATCACTTTCCAGCCAACATGGGGCATCCCCCTACCCTGAGAGGGGCAAGGCTTTCACCAACATTCATGTACAAGCATTCAGTATAAAGAACACTGAGTCTTACCTCAGGAGAGGGAATAATTTCATTCCTGCAGCCTTGCTCTTTTAGCGTCATCAGGAAAATCACTATGCACAAAGCAGGCCTTCCTTGTGCACCCTCGGAAATGGGAGCACAGTGAGGATGTCTTCATCTTCCCACACAGCTGGAACTGCTACTCAAACACAAACAAAAGCATCCTTCTAGCTGAAGCTTCTGGGCTTTGAAGTCTCACCACCTCAGAGCGAGCCGAGAGCAGCCACCCCCAGAAATCACTGCCAGAAATGCTTTTTAGTCCTTTTCAGGCCATCAACACACCTTCTAGCCATCTTAGAGCAGAAACTGGCTCTTTATTTTTCCCCTTTTATGTTCCTTGCTCTCATGCATACTAGTATCAACACTGTTACTTCCTATCATGCCTGAGGTATGAAGTTAGTAAGTGGTGACTCACATAAGCAAGTTTAGTCTGAGCTTTCAGCTAGGACCGGCCAGGCTCTCTGAAGCACTCTGGTACAGAGGTTTCTGTTAGGGGACTCACATAACATCCTCTTTAGAAAGGGCTGTTTCCTTCCTTCTGGTCACAGACCTCTTGACCTGTGAAACCAAACAGGATACAGAGTAAGGGAAGGAAGGAAGGAGGAAGGAAAATGTTTTTTACTTCTTCAGCTTTGGTAAAAATAAGGAATTTCAAAAACTATCTGCAAAATTCCACTCCCAGGCTGCAGTTTCCTTGGGTTCTCTTTCCTTTACATGTTTATGTTTCCTCCCAGAAATGCTCAGGAGTTCTGGCGTTTCAGGCTGAACTTACACCATGTGGCTCACTATGGGGGGTGGTTCTCAGAGCTCCTCCCTCTGCCAGCTCTGCTGCTTCCCAGAGACGGCAACAAAATGCCAAGCACAGTCTCTCATTGAAGATGTTTCATATTTAGTATCGGCACTTGATAAAAGTTGTGTCCTGCACTGCTCCAAAACATGTGGAGGGAGGCAGACCCAATATAGTGTCTGGGAAGGGGAACTAGAAAGCTGTCAGAGGAAAGCAAGATGAAAGTGGAAGGGAAATTAGGTAAGTGGGTGATAAAATAGTTCTGTTATACAGACAGAAACCCAAAAGGATCAAAGGATCTTTTTATTTGCATTTTATCCTCATCTCTATTCCTTGCCGTTTCCTTCCTCTGCTGTATATTATTATCACCTCTATTATAAAACTTTCTGGTTGCTTGCAATTATCCCCCCTTTAATCTCACGCTAGGCTCTTCCCCTTTGATCCACTGCAGCACACGCCTCCTTGCCATATGACTGATTGTGTGACTGCTGCACATATATGTAAAAGCATCCTTTTTTTTTTTTCAACCTGGTTTCACCATTGTGTCCCCAGTACAGTCTGGGCAAAGTTGTGTGTCCTTCACACGAACTTTTCTGCTCACATCAGTTAGGGTGGATTCAGCTCCCAATAAAAATGCTGCAAATGAAAAGCTCCTTCTAGCATCTTTGTTTTATTTTTGCACTTAAGTTAGTTATAATTGTATACAATAAAGGAACAACTACAGAAAGGGACACCTAATTATGCCCTTCACTGAGTTCAATTGGAAGAGACAAACCTATTACGGGCAGACTGTCGATTCTTTCTCTTCTATTTATTGAAAATAAAACCCCAAAACACAAAACAAGCACCTTCTCCTGCTTCTCTCTCCCTCCTACCAGCCTGCCCTGGAACCACAGCTTGCCCTGTCCTATGTCCTTGCAAACCGGACTTGACACCTGGACTAGTAGGGCTGAAGAAGGCTGGGAACTGAGATCTCAGAGAAGAGCTCAGAGGCGACAAGGAACAGGGCAGAGTCTGTCAGAAAGTCCATAGGTAAGACACTCCTCGAAAGGAAAAGCCAGTGCTTCCTTCTCTGGTGGGAAACAGGGGGCAAAGAAGAGCTGCCCAGCCCAGCCTGGCCCTATCCATCCCTCTGAGTAGGGCAGCCTCCAGCTCAGGGGGCAGCCATTCTCACACACGGCTGACACCAACAGGAACCAGGTAAAGTCCTATTCTGTTTCCTCTCTTCCTCACTGGTTTTAGGGCTGTCACACTTTTTTAGCTGTGCTGCATCTTTTTGAGTGTATGAAACACGCTGACCTGGGCTCATCAAAAAGTCTCATCTTCATTCTTCAAAGGGAATACTGAAGGAACAGTGTTTGGATGGTGTGAGGTAGTCAACTGCATTTGTGAATGCTATAAGAAGTGTCAAAAAAAAATACCAAACCCTACATAATATCCATACGACAGACTGCTTAAATATTGTTAATTAAACCTTACGCTTTTATAAGGAACACAAAATCATAGAACATAACGGAAAATTTCTTCTTTACATTGCTCATAGAGGCTGAATTCCCATCAAACATCTACAATAAGCACCATGATATCTCAGGAAAAAAAGTGAGCCATAGAAAGGGGGAAGGAGAGCACTTTATCCTGGCCTACACAAATCTTTCACAAAGCAACACATCTTCCAGAAAATCAAGCTTTCATTCTCCTTGACTATAAAGCGGATCTGCTCTTCATGTCCTCCAGAGTATCAGTTCCCCCTCCAGATTCATTTTGCATCATACCTTGACTTCCATATCCACAGTTACAACCTCTCATCCGTCATCACCACCATGCTGTCTTCCCTGCCACCTTCCTTGTGAAGATGAGAGCTAGATGAGGTTTTTAAAGATCAACAAGTGCTTTCATTTTTTTTCCCCTCACGTGAGTTTGGTACTAATAAGCACTGAACAAAGGATCTGCGGGGATAAGAGTGGCAAAATGTATTCAGATGTTTTTTGCCTTAAGCTCTTGCACATGCAGCATTATCTCTCTGAATTAAATCGGAGCACGGCTGTTTCTTACGCTGCTCTGCATTCAAACAAATTCACTAGTAATAAAGCAAGATGCAGCACCTCATTTTCTAGTATTCTCAGATCACAACATGATCTTGAGCATCTTTCCACTGCCACCTTTACAGACAGGACTGCAGAAACACAAAGGGTTTGCATATGTTATTGAGCTAAAAAAAAAGTCCTCAAAATCTTGCTACTCACATCCTTCAAAGCTGTACTGTCCTCAGATGAGGCAGTACTGCCTTCTATTTCTCCTTTTAAAATCTCAAACAATGGTGAATTTATTCATGCCCCATGCCCAGGTTATTAATTACATTCCCCTCTCAGAAAAATACTTTGCTTGATAGATCAGGAGCAAGAAACTGGATCTCACTAGCAGAACTGAAAAGCCCTGTGCCAAAACACCTTTTGCAGCTGCGAGCATCAACACCCACTCATCACATTGCCTTTTTCAACCTTCTCTTCAGTAAGGTGCATTAGTCAGGCTCCTGAAATAAGCACCTTCAGGGCTTACTTTCCATTCTTGTGGTCCTCCTTTGAACTCAAGCCAGCCTGTGCCTTCCCAGAACATGAACAACCATGGTAATAAATATATCTGATAAGAATTCACAGGACATTACCATCAGCAAGCCAACAAACAGCTACTAAGTGTTAGAGAGTATTACATTCCGGGGATATATAAGACTGTGGTGGCCCTTTAAGACTTCCAAAGGGCAGCTGCCCCCCTAGGGAGTGTGAATGGCCACAGCTGATATGAGTTGATTCATAGGGCTGGATGCCCAGCTCAGAGACTTCAAAGATTGTTTGCCTTAGTGATTCAAGTTTCTTATGATGGACATAATGAAAGAAAATAAGCAAATATTGGGGTCCGTTGGTTTAGTTTTGCTAGGTTGCAGTGTTCTGATTTCCTAGGCTTTAGGAGACAAATAATATATGTATTGATGCTGATTTAATAGTGGTAGCAGTTCTTTTAGTAGGCTGGTAAGAGGTATGATGTATGGTCAGCCTTGTAGTTCACAACACAATTGCGGGGCTGGAGCTAGAATATGTAGATCACTGATAAAATATGTATAAATGTACTCTTTGTCTGGTGTGGTGATGCGTCTGGCATTGAGAAAGCAGAGGTAGATCACTAGGGGTAACTTTTGATGTTGCTCGCATGAGAGGTATGCTCTGGGTTCCCCATTCAGCCTTTCCTGTCTTAGCAGTGCAAAGCAAAAGGGTTCTCAAAGGCTATTCTGGCAACTCAGATTCCCTGGCGTGTCAGAACTCTATAGGTAGCCTTCTGCTGTCAGAAACCCAGAGCTGTGGTGTGCAATAAAATCCTTTAGTGGCCTGTCTCCTAAACTAAGCTGGAGTCCAACTGGAGTGAGGTGTCCCCTATTATAAGGGGAAAGAATTAATCACTAGATACTGAGGTCTGTCTCGGGTTTTATGTTTTTTCTTCTGATCTTAAGGTGTGATACTGAGTCTGTGTGATACATGTTTCATCTGGAATCAGGTTTCAGTAGCATATGTAAGGGCTTTTCTCTTTTTCATAGCCTAAAGACTCGAGGCTATGCCCAGTCTGTTCTGATGCTGTTTTCTGTCAGAGGCCAACAGCCTGTATTTCATCTAGAATGACGACAGAATACTTCAGGTACACAAAGGCTGTCCACCATCTTTTTGCTGAACTGTATCTTAACCACCCAGCAAACCACATGGCAAGCTTTGGTGGGAAGTGAACTGTGCCCTGTGCCTCTCGTTTAATCTGCAAAGGGGACAGACACAAGCAGGATGTAATTATCCCAAGTGCAAGCTGGCCGGAGCATAGGGCCATAACCCCTCACTGTTACTCTATGTTACTTCTGGGGGAAGGGGAGATTGTGCTGGCAACTCAGTTTGGAAAGGAGACTGCAGTCACCTGCTGACTTCAAACAGAAGAGCACAGATACAAAGGCTACTGGGGAGAAAGGTGCACATGGACTTCAGAGGAAACACTTGGTAGTCATAGCTCTTCATACACACAGACAGGAAGAGTTACTGAATTCTCACTGCAGGGATCATAACTGCAGGTGTCACCAGGAAATTTGGTGCAGCAGCCTTAAAGCATACACAAAACCAGTAAATTAGAAAAGCAGTACCTCCAACTGAGGTACAGTCCACAGTGAGGCTGTCTGAACAGGAACTGATATTCCAAATGACTTGTGACAGAAGATGAAAATACTGAGTTTATATTGTTAAAGCTGTAGTACTGAGGACTTTTGCTTCAATTCGTGGTAATGCTTCCTTGCCATCAAATTAAACTGGCTTCTTGAAACTGCTCAGTGGTGTCCCCTAACCTCAGCCTTTCCTTTGAGGCTTCAGCTTTATTCTGAGCTGATGCAGAGCTTGTGGCTGTGCCAATTTCCTTCTTTCACAACAGAACTGATCTGTTATGCTGTAGACAGCAAGGAGTTGGTTACTGAAGGGGAAGATCAATATCAGCAAGGAATCAAGTTGGAAGACACATTTTTATCTAGGAAAATTATGTTAGAGATTAAGCCAGTTGATAGTAGTCCTGTTCAGTAAACATTTGAACACTTTATTTCTGACCAGAACTTTGAAGAGCTGAGTCTTGGTGCTCTTACTCTGCATTGAGGTCTGTAAATAAGAGGATGATTGTCAAATACATTGCCTTACAGTTGCTTTAAAACTTGATCTAAACAACTTTTTTAGGAAAATGCAAATATCGACAATAATTTTTTTCCTAGAATAACAAAGTGAATTGGACAGGATTTGGGTTAGGTGTCCAAGGTACCTATCTTGTTTGTTGTTATTACTCTGAAAACACTTCTATTGCATTATTTGTGCCATCCATGTGAGTAGAATTCACAGCTTTGTGCAATCCTCTGTTTACTTTAGGGATCTAAAACAGGAAGGCACCCTTCCGTTGATCCTACCTTTTGAAAGGCTGGTGCTTGTTGGCCTGCTGTGAAGATGAACTGAGCCCTTCTAGTGCACTTCATTATACCTTGATAGCTGGATCCTATTTTTGGTACAGGCTAAGGTAGGAAATTGAAAAATGGTGTAGTAGAGACAGCAGCCACTGGAAAAGACCAGACAAAAGATAAGACAGTCTGTGCTCATCACAGGGCTGTGCTTACACTGACTGGAGACATTTTTATCTCAAGCTGGCAATGATTTCTGCTTCTTTGATCTACCAATGCACAGTTGAGGGAACTGTAACAAGAGAGGCTTCAAAACTGGAGGAATATTAATGCAGCATTTTCTAAAATACCTTAAAGTTATCTGAAAGATGTGATCACACAGTCTGCATGGGCCATGGAAGGAAAAAGGGCTGTAAAGTAGCAGAGGGCTAATGAGCACTTTGTGTGGAGAAAAGGGAGGGAGAAGAACTTCCCAAGGAGGGGGGCAGGAAGGAGGGAAAGACAGTGAAATGTTTGGCTTAGATGGCAACAAATGAGTGGGGTAGAGGCCAAGACTTTATAAAGGTCTGGCTTATAAATCCATAAAACAGTGCCACAAAGCACAGCACCTAACAGACACACAAGTGTTTTGTCAAAAGTATCCTAAAATTTTCTTAAAAGAAATTTTTAAGCCTTTCTGTATTCTCTTAGCCATTGCGTATTATCTACACTGCTGGGCACTGCAGTTCATCCCTTTACCATGTTGATGTCTCCTCTTCTTGTTTCTCCCCTTTAAATGTCATAGAAGTCCACAAAAAGAGTCTGACAAGTTCAGCTCACCAGCTTTTTAAAAGTGGGATGGGGGTGGTTACTACTGTCTAAAGTGTGGGCTGTTCCAAGAGGCTGGTGGCATGTGCATGTAATGTTAAGGAATGTTATTCCTGTAAAGGACAGAAGGCACCAACTCAGGCCTGGAAGGCAAGAAGCAAGCAAATAAACAAGATAAATGAAGGACAAGTTCTATCATTTTGCTTCTTTCAGTTCAGTGCCTAGTACACTAATTTCACCACACAAAATGCAAGCAAGTGGCAAGTACCCCAGGAGCTAAGAAAAAAGAGAAACAGGGATGTTTCCTTTAAGAAGTGGTTTGCATGCGAAATTCCAAGGGTGAAGTGTATTTTTAGCTACTTACTGTATTTAAAAATATACTATATGAAAATCCACTTGAGTTTTATGTAAGATTTAAGTTTGCATACAGATTTTTCTACTGTTCTCCTATTTAATTAGTGGAATTGTTTGGTGAAATGTAACCTTTTTTTTTTTTTTTCTGTACTCCACAGTTTTGGGGAAAGACTGAAATAAAAAAGGAAAGACACAGCTGTGCGGCTGTAGACCTGTGTAGGTCAGAGACTTTCAACACTTACAACATCAAGCACAGAAAACCTTCTACTTAAGAGTGATGTAAAAGCAGTGACAGCTCATTTCAGAAACTCTGCAGACTTCTTTGGGTCAAGCCAGGATGCCCCTCCTGTAAGGTAATAAGTAGGACCAATAGGCATTTTAAAAGAGGCTTCTCCTCCTCCATACTGATCGCAAAAATCTAGAACCTTTGGAAGCCAATTTACAAAACTGGAATGGCTGGAGCTGTTCAAGGATGACACTCTCACTGAAATGGTGCACACCTATGGCTGCTTCATAGGAGATGGGAGTACACACTGGCATCACTTTGGGTGAAAAACAAATTACTCAGTCACTTCGCTCTTCTCTTTGTGTCCTCACAGTAAGTTTGTACTTATGATTACTGCATTTAAGCACCCTGGTACCACTACAAATTGAATGCTTATATCCCAAAGGCACCTTTGGAAATTTCAAGCTCATAAACCAGAGGACTGTATAAATTCAGCATGTTACCTGCAGAAGTCTGGATCCTCACATCCTGATCCCACACACATCCAACTTTCCGCTGGAAATAGCTCTTCTCCTCTATTGTATGCATGTGTATAACCTTTTCCTTAACATGTCTTTCCTACATTGAAAAGACTGGTCTTAGAGTATGTAGCAGGTATATTCACACGGTGTAACAGGAGGAGAGAGGAGAAAAATCTCATGATTTTAAAGCAGAGCTGCTTGAGAAGTGAGGACTTACATTAGTTGTTTTGTTTTTAACAAAGGCAGTTTAAAGGTACACAGGGGATCCCTTGTTCTGTTTCCAAGCTTAACTGGACTTCCCTTTTTTCAGGTGTGGCAATCTGTGAACCAGACAAAATAAAAGTGCTTAGAGTTACCTGCATAGGCAGCCTCCCTGCCTGAACAAACATCAACCAATCCAAAACATGGTCTCAACCCTGTGAAACTGTCACAACTTGCTTTCAGTCTTCATTGACACAAGAACTCAGGATGAAGTACTGTCTGGCCTTTCCCTGATTCCCTACTCAGGCTATTTGGTAAAAGGACAGTACCAGGCAAAGCCTCTACTTTCCTTTGGTCTTTTTTCCATTCCCTATTTCTTCTCTTATTATCACAAAGCCATATTCTCTAGCACTGAAGGAACACACTCATTCCTACAAAATTACTGTGGTAAGTGGAAATTTTGTAAGTAACCTAAATAGGTGACCACAGATATTTAGGGAGAACCCTGGAGGTTTGGGGAGGGAGGAGAGGAAAAGCTGGAATTTATTTTGTTGTTTTACTGCTGCTGTATCCCTAAGTTTAGTGGTTGGAAAGCTGAAGTAGCATGCTGAAGGAGACAGGTTCCTGGTGTTTCTCTTCTTCAAACTCATGCTAGTCTCACAGACAAATGCTTAGCAGTAACATCCTAGGCATAAACACACTCAGGTGACATGACACTTAACTGCCAGAGGTTACAGACTTCTGGTAGGAGAAAAAAAACCCACAAATTTCATTCAGCTTCTTCCTCCATTTACCTTGTAGTTCATATTTCACATCCTACAGGAAACACGCATTTTCCTGATGAAAAGAACACTACTCAGATATATCTGGTGTAGCTGAAGTCTGCATTTTTCTACCTAAATCCACTCGAAAAAGAAACCAGGCAAGCACCTCCATGCACCCCACATGTTCCACCAGCTTGAGGCCCTCCTAACAGATTGTGCAGAGGACTAGGATCATTATACAGGAAAAGGGTAGGAGAGCTAAGCACTTAATGAAGCTGAGATTTGTGGCAGTGCTTCATACTAGTTACCTGATTATCGAAACCTGAAACATCAACATTGAGAATTTATGGCCCTGAAACTTAATAAAAAGATTTGTGTTCTATCTCAAGCTTGCCTACTGCTTGCCCTAGCTGCTTCACCTCACTGCTCCTCAGCCTTCCACTTCAAGATAGGGAATTGCCTCCTTCATAAATCATTGTTATGTCTGTATTAGCAGCTTCAACAGGTTCAGTGCCTGTTCTCTGACTCCGAGGGCCAGTGATGCTGCCCAGCTTGTATCCCTGTGGCAGCATTCCCCTTCTCTCCTGAAACAAGTCTCCATGCTCCCCACTGGGAATGGTTTCTGGCTTGTGCCTGGGCACTGCCTGAAGAGTACCAGCTGCATGGACCAAAGCCATCTGAAGCAGCATGCTATCAGCATGAACAGTCACTCATCAGTCACCACTTGGCCCTCTTTAGCTCATTATTTTTCTATCATAGCTATTCCAAAAAAAGGGAAGTGTTCATCATATTTTCCAATTAAAGAGAATAAATTTATGAAAATTATTTCTTTGAATACAGACATGGAAAGCAGAGTATGGAGTACTGAGGGAATGCAATTAACAAGTCCTTCCAAAACCACACAACATCTCCATCTGCATTTTAGGAGGTTTTAGACCATGATTTTAGGAACAACCAAAAAAAAAAACCCAAAGTAGCCATGCCTGGCAGCCTAACTCCTACTTACTGGGGACTGCAAAATAAACTCTGGAGGCAATGTTATGTTCTTAAAGAATCACTGTTAAATTAAAAAGAATAGAAAACACACTTGCATTTCAAACCTATTTGTCTCCTGGTGTTGTATGTCACACAAACTGCAAAACAGATGCTATTAGAAATATTTTCTTCTTTTGCCTGGTGTGCTAGCAATCTTCAGGGCTATTTTGGTGGATCTTCTGCACAGCAACAGGAAGGAGAAAACTTTTTTGAAAGTGTGATTGTAAAACCACAAAATACTGGCTTGGGAACTTGGTCACTTGTCCTTGAAGCTGCCCTTATTTCAAACCAAAAGTAACCAGACAAACATGCACTAAACTCTAGATTCCCCACCCCTACCAGTCACTGTTTCCTCAGCTGCAGACAAGCTTAAAATCATCTTTAAAAACTGCCACTGCTGAATGGGCTGAGCTACTGTGGAAATAAAGAGGTTATTCCCTTCTCTATATCCAGAATCCTTAAACCTATTTCCTCATCTTTTTTCCCCACAAGACAAACAGAACAAAGGAAACTTCTGCCCTTCTAACTTCCAGGAACAATGCCAGCTCCCCAGTTTAGTTAGGTGTACTGATGTTTGGTGAGGCAGACCATCCTCTCACATGGCCCAGCTGACCTGTTCTCTCTGCCCTGTGACAAGAGTCTCCTCCAGCAAGCCAGTAACATACCCCAAAGCCTGCCCTTCCCTGAGGAACACAAGCTTTCCTTCTCCACCCTCACAGCTCTTAGCTCACACGCTGCTTTCAGGGTGAGGAAATGAATGCAGCAGCCCCTATCAGAGCAAGGACTATACTGGGCTGCCCTGGCAGCATACTCCCCTCAGTTCATTGCTGCTCCTCAGGTACCAGGATACTACTCACCGCCTGCAGCACCCTCGCAGGTGTCACATGCAGGTTGAAATGGAGAAACAGCTGTACTGAAGAGATCTAAATGGGAAGAGAGTGCTATTTTTCTTTTTGTAAACACAGTATTTCAAAACAATTAGTATTTTAGTCAAATGCTGGGTTAAGAGCTGTGCCCTTCACTTAGCCCCTTGCACAACTGTGCGAGGCCACAGTCTTTAATTGCATGTGATGTTCAGGGTGGGCTTTTTCCTGTAGGATTCAAGCATCATTTGGTGAGCAGAACAACCAGTGATCACTTGGTGAGAGTCTGGCCAGTATTTTGATTTCTTCTTTGTTCTGCCTGTGCTTGTGTGTCAATATATGCCAGATGTAGCCCCAACTCTGCTCTTTGCAGAAAATCATTTGCTGATGTTGCTCAGGGACTCAGATGTCAAAGTTACTCCCCAGCATTAATGCAGATGTTACAAGCCATTTGAAGGTGAGGGGCAAGTTTCCACGCCATCACCACTACTTGAGCCATGAGGGACTCAGAGGAAGGTTTCCTCCCATGGCAAAGACAGCTGGAGACAATACAGTGGCGCCATCTTCAGCTGCCCAGTCCCACTCTGGTGGCACAGCTCTGCCTCCATAGCAGTGCAGATGCAATCATTTATGAGATTGGTCTGTATATCATCTGCACTGCAGGCCCACAAACAGTTTCATTAGTGCCTTTAGGGAGCCAGTAGCTGCTGCACAGAGGCAGGGAGCAGCATATGAGCAGATGTGACATGAGGAAAGAGAGTCTAGCTTTGACAGCATAGAAAATGATAATCTAAATAAACCTTAAGTCTCGTAAAGAATATGAACAAGAGACAGGGTACTTTTGATTCTCAGTCCAAAGCACCTCTGACTTTCATGTCACTTACTTTTACAGAGTATTTAGCATTTTGCTGCACTCATTTTATTGGGACTAGAAGTCTGGTGATCTCAGATGTAGCTGTGGCAGTGTAGACTGGATATATGAGCAATGGAGCGCACACCTGCAGTTGCAAGCTTGCTTAAGTTTTAAGTTGTAGCCCAGCATTCTGTAGTAGCTCTGTCGTGCAGGCAGTCTGCTAAGTGGTGTTTAATTACTTTGCTCCCAAGGCCATCCCTTGGACCTCCCTCATGTTCCTCGCTGTATGTGTTCCAGTTTCTGCAAAACTGAAGCAGAAGCCAGCTAGGTAACATCCCCCTTCAAGTGCCCAGCTACAATTTGTCCCTAGAGCATCATCTACCTCATGCACTGGGAAAGAAAGGCATTCTGTGAAAGAAAAAAACACATAATCATGACATTTAAACCTACAGTGGAATCTGATGAGAAACTTACCATGAGCCAGCAGTGTGCGCTCGCAGTCCAGAAAGCCAAATGTATCCAGGGCTGCATCTAAAGGAGTGTGACCAGCAGGTCCAAGGAGGTGATCCTGCCCCTCTACTCTGCTCTCCTGAGACCTCACTTGGAGTATTGTGTGCAGTTCTGGTGTCTTCAACATAAAAAGGACATGGAACTGTTTGAATAAGTCCAGAGGAGGGCCACGAGGATGATCAGAGGACTGGAGCACTTCCCCTATGAAGATAGGATGAGAAAGTTGGGGCTGTTCAGCCTGGAGAAGGCTGTGTGGAGACCTCATAGCAGCATTCCAGTATCTGAAGGGGGCCCATAGGGATGCTGGGGAGGGACTCTTCATGAGGGACTGTAGTGAGAGGACAAGGGG
>JASSUY010020569.1:4111-16196 GCA_032466535.1 Forpus xanthops
GGCAGTGTTAACATGTGTTAAGTGGCTGAAGAATCAGGACCTAAGTAAATAAGAAACCTGCTCACCACTGAAAACAACAGCAAAACCTAAACCCGCAAACACACTGGTACACTTTAACTGGCAGCAGGTAGCTGTAAAGCACAGAGGCAGACTTTTGTGGAGAGGGAAAATGGAGGTCCTTATTCACCTTCAAAAATGCCATTCTTACACAAGTCGTAATGAAAAACTCCAAGCAGAACAGCAGCATTTGGGTAAGACAATTAATACCAACTGCCTGGACTTTTTATTCTAACAGTAAGTAAGGTTTTCTAGGTATTTACTGGATTTTTATGTACCATCCTGCACAACAGCATCTCAGCATTAATTTCATGAAGATGTGAAATCATTATTTTCTTTTCTGTAAAAAGTGCCCAAATTATTATTCCAAACAACGATTCCTTTGAAAATATTTTTTTTAATGGAAAGAAGGAATTAAAAACCAATGTTAACAATAAAATGCTTTTCTCAGAGAATGTCTTCTTCCCTTCTTCACAAACAGGTTCCTTCCAAGTCAAAAATCAATTCTGAATAATAAAAAGTGTATTCATTAATGCATGTGTTCTAATATAAATGAGTTCGTACAAGTGTACAACTTCCTCAAAGTCACAAAGAAAAACACCCAGTCTGGGGCCTGATCTGAATTCAGAGAAGTCTCATTGACACCTGCACCACTTGCTCTCAGTCACAAGATTCTTCTCTCCTTTCTTGAGACTAGCAAGACAAACAAGAACACATACTGAAAAACAGCTCAGGGAAGCTTCACCCTGCACACTGTATCCTCTCAGCTTCCTTGGCCTTACCCTTACACATTGCAGAAATGACCTATAGAGGAATGTCTACAGCCTTTGATGTAAGTACGTGCCCGCCTAAACTGGCAACAATTGCTCTTAGAAAGTATTTTTTACATAGAGCTATTCATAAACCCAAGGTCCTTTGACTCCAGCCTCCATACATGACACTGGAAAAACCAAATGTCATAGTTAAGGAAGACAGGCAGGAACATATAACCATGCTGCCACTCCAAAAAGCACTTGCTGCAAGCTTGAAGACTCATCTCCCAAATGCAAATTGTCTGGTTTTACCTGTATCATTCCTCATGGTCCAAAGCAAGCATTCTGGAAATGATTTCACAGACTTTATGATTAATACTCCACTTCCTGGGGTTGACACCAGAAAGCAGACATGTGGGAGGGAGCTGTAAATTCTCCAGACTTTTTTTAAAAATAGATTAAAAGATAAGTCTGGATAAGGACTGGCTCTACACATGTACAGCATGAGCCTCATCAGAACTGCTCCATGAACAATTTCCTTCTGCTTGTGGAGTTACCCTGGGACTTACAGTAACGTAACAGACTTAAACTCAGCCCCCAGATTCAAGACTTACATGTACACAGTGTTTAAGTGAGTTACCTTTTCATTCATTCCTTCATGCCCAGATGAATCTTGGAATCTTTCCATAATAATAAAAGTGATGATGCACGGAACACCCCATCAAAGGGGCATTTCAGGATAAAGCACTTTTATCCTTCCATACTCAAGGCAGCTGAAGGCCAGGACTTCAGTTCTATATCCTACACTTATGAATGTTCAATGGCACACACAGAGAGTGTACTCCCATGTCTGCACACTCAGGAAGTAAGAGTGAATATGCAATTGCCACAATGCACAAAATCCTCAAATCAAATCCCTTGCAAAGTCAACCAACAGTTGCACATTTGCATCCTGATATACCAAAGCTCATAAGGCTCCTTTCTGGGCTGACTGAGGAGGTCTACTCAATGGTACACGAAAATACCCTTATTTAAGTACCAACGTACTTTTCTACTTTGCATCGCAGGACCCAATCTTTCTGGTGACAAAGCACATAAGCAAGAAAAGCCATCAATCAGAAAACAAACCTATGCTGAAAGGCATCCTGCAGCATAGTGACTGTTCCAGTTCTCTCTTGTAAACAGCATTAAACATGCACTTGCGAAATGCTACCCTGAAGTGTTATGGGAAGTATCATTAACATTCCAGTATTAAAGGGAAGGGAGCTATACAGACTCAAAAGCAAGATAAAGATGCACAGAGAGGAGGGATCTGCCAGTTCCCGAGCACAGCTCCAAAGCATGATGCTCCCTGTATCTCTTTGAGGGAGTGCATAGGGCCACAGAGTTGAATAAGAATCTTCTCTCTAAGAACGAATAAGGTAATTAGCTTAAAACATTGCTTAGCTCTAAGGCAAAGTTTGTGCACTGAGGCAACCTTATGTATCACACACATGATAAGGTGCTTTCTGAAAGTCTAAGACAGCTGCTGGCAAGTCCTCTAAAGGGCTGGAATTCATTGTATTTGCATGTGTGTGCATGCAAAATGCATGTAAATATAGCTAAATGTTGCTAAATACAGCAAAGTTTAACTCTGTCAAGCAGGCTGGCACCACTGTGAGATAATGCAGCACCACATTATCTCTGTGCTGAGAAACTGGAGATCCACTTCCCCAGCAGCCTTTGCAAGCACAACACAGGCATGCTACGTACAGGGATGAGTTATTCAAGGTTTTGTCTTTAAAAGTATTTCACAGCTAAGCCTCTTACAGAACCAGAATGATCTGTGGCATGAAGTGTTGGCCAGGAAGGAAACGTAACTGTCTGAAATCTAAGTTGTGGGGTTGAAATAACTATATTTTCTGAAACTGCAAGTTTGGATTGCAGCAGGGCCATCTTAGCTGCTCAATCCACACAAACCAGAATATCTAAACCCACCTGAAAAAGGGTACATGTGAGTCTTCCCATGTGAGACAGAAAGACAAACCATCTCTCTTGTCCAGACAATTCTTAATGAACAATTATGATATTCTGTTATTTGCACTAAAATGATGTCTTCCAAACCCAACTGAGTTTACTCAATACCGGTCTGTACCCCAAATGTCTATTACCACACATTTATTCAGGTAACACTGCTACCACATTGAAAACATGGAATTATTGCTTGGTCTACTATGTGAGGGCTTGTTGTACCAGGGCTGGAGCCCCACCATGACCATAACTTACCCATTTAGTTCTCCTTTTACCAGAAATTTACCAAACAAACCTTGCCATTTAGATCTCCCAAATATATTCACTCTCCCAACACCACTAGCCCTCAAGCTGATCCCCAACTGTCACCAGTCATCCCAGCTGGTTAGTGGATATCCAAGAAGTGCTAAACTTCAGGTAGGCATGAGAAATCTATGTGGAAAAGTGACAGCAGCGGTGGGATTCCCTGGCAAGAAAAGCAAAATGCTGAAGAAAGTGAAATGCAGCAGGTGTTATGATCAGTTTTAAAAGAAGCAGGAAAAAAGAATCTCTCATACAACTCAGCGATCATCTCTGCCCTTTCCTATTCCTCTTTCCAAGCAGACTGTAATCAAGATGCCACGTGGAAAAGCAAAGAGGCAGCAGAAATCAGATTTTCACGCTCAGTCAGGTTAGCATTAAAACAAAGACATCCCCTCCCAGCCTTCTCTGCCAGATGCTTCATTAATGCAGCTCCTGGAGCTCTGCCCAAGGATGGGGAGGAGATGCACTTTGTTTTATCCAAACTCTGGGACCAGGCCACAGTCATTTTCAGAATTCCAACAAGGCTGAAAGACATACATCCACCCAAACACATCGAGAAACTCAAATGGAGTAGATCTTGCATTGGGCAGGGCAAAAGAAAAGATAATTTCTTCAGGGCATCAAAATTATGATGCTCACTTAGAAAATGTCTGTACTTTTTCCTGCCAAGAAACAACGAAGCACCAATGTCTCCAAATGCATCCTTTCTCTGTGGCATGGTAGCCAAAGGGCATTCAACAACCAATACCCAGAGATGCAGCTGAAGAGCATGGTACCTAGAACTTCCTCCACACATGGGACTAGGAGGTCATCTTGCCAATCTGCCTCCTTCCTCTCTAGCTGCAACAAGCCACCACAACAAAATCTCTTGCCATGGTTTTAGTCTACTTGGGTCCTGGGATTGCTGGGGCGCTCCTGCAGATTGCAGCACATGCAAGCTTCATACTTAGCTGCAGGGAGGGAATAGCTGGTTTTGCAGTTTAAGTGACACTCAGCATCCCTGATGCTGCTCTCCCTTGTGGGATAAGATGCAAAACAAGCTCACAACCACCTCAGTTCCTCTTCTCAGGCAGGCCAGGTACTGTAGTATTTGTTTTGTGAGTGGAAAACCCTAAATTAGCTTGACAGCAACACATCTGCAAACCCACAAGAGAACAATTTGTGCCATGGGTGGTGGAGCTAATGAAGCCTCAGCTGGATTCTCCAGTTGCTCACAAAAAACAATCTCCTACCCTTGCTCTCTCTGCAGCTGGGTATTAACACTGCCCTCCCACAAGAATTTTTTCAACCAGGAGTTCGGTTGAAATGTCAACCCCTTCTCTTAGCAGGACTCTATAGCGAGCATCTCTTCCTCCCCCCTGCCTAATATAAACTCATAGGGATATAATCCATTTGGAATTCATCCCCATCACTTAGCTGAGGCAAGGGATTCAGCAGTTATTTTGGGGGAGCTGGGAGGGGCGCACTCACATTCACAGTTACTACGTCAGCTTCTGGCTAAAAACAATAGGCAGATCAGCCTGCACAGCAACAGGTCTTTTTAATCCCTGCACCTCTTAAGGAGCCCTCCCTTGTTTGGGAGGGTTTTTCTCACCCCCGCTTCTCAAAGACAAGCAGGGCTCACTAGAGGAAACCTAGCTTCCTGTAACATGGCAAATTACAGCTGTTACCAGATTAACACTGCCAGCTCTGGAACCAAGAACCACAGTGCTGGACAGGAACCAGCCACTTACGAATCAAACAGCTTTCCCTCAGCCTCCCAGAGCATGCAAAAGGACTACCTTGGATTCTTGCACAGAAGTCAGCTGCCAAGATCCTGTGCTCCAAAGCATCCTCTAACACAGCCTGTTTTGGACTCCATATGATTTTAGCACTTTGGCTCTATATGCCCTCCTGCATCTTCAACACCAGATTCCCTTCAGTGCTACATTAACATTAGTAAAATTAAACCTCTAATTTTTCCCCTTATGAGGTAATATCATTCCTGCCATTTTGCAGGGAGGGGGGAAAAGGGAGACAGGCAAGATGATTCACTGTGTGGCCTCAGGCATATGCCAAGGCAGAGCCAGGGTATCTGCCTCTGCACAGCTCAGTCTTAAAGCACCCTCTCAATTACTGTGTGAGAGAGACACAGACAACAGGCACTCCCACTCTGTAAACAGGGTGAAAAGTGATCAACCTAAACAGACCTAGGGCTTTCCATCTAAAGGAAGTACACAGAGGTCATAACCAGGAGCCTGTCAGGCTGAAAAGCAGATGAGCAAGTGCCCAAAACCTGCTGCTTTCCCCAGTGCCACCTCAAGGATCAGCTGCACCAGAGCTCCACTCAAAGCTGGGCTCTGGCTAATCCCACAATCAAGACAATCCCAACGTCCAAGAGAATCAGTCCACTGGATGATCCATCAGACCTTCTCTCAAATAAAAACAGCATAACCAAAGAAGCCAAAAGCTAAGAAAACATTACCAGAGGACTTCAGGCCAGATGCACAGAAGACACTAGCCACCTTAACTCCCGTCAAAAACTACCAGGGCTTTTGGCACCTATTTACTTGGACAAGTCTAAATGATTGGCTTGTTTATCCCAAGGAATACTGAGGCAGAAAATGCCAGTTATCAGGAGTGAAGTTGGCCCTGATAGATCCAAGCTGTCTTCTCAAGCAATGGTAAAATTGGGAGATCCTTGTACTGGTCTTGCACAGCCCAGACAGGAGGAGCCCAGGAGATGGAACAAGTACTGCTTTGAAACAGGGAGAGTGCTATTCATGATACTGTTTTCTTCAGTTAAGTAACACCCAAGCACACGCATGCTCCAAAACATCATGTATTAAACAAAATCATTTTGGCCTCAATAGACCTGGAACACAACTCTCATTTCCATTTCTTAGTAGAAGCTGTCCTTTCCACCATTTCTAGGATGGGCATGTATGTACTGAATGGAGAGACGAGCAGACAGCTGGGAAACCACAGCACTGTACCAGGAATCAAACTCAGATCATGCTGGCACAGTTCCCCATGAGGTCAACACCACTGACTTCAGAGCACATCACAGAATCATAGAATCACAGGTTGGAAGAGACCTCAAGGATCATCTTGTCCAACCTTTCTTGGCAAAAGCATGGTCTCAACAAGATGGCCCATTACTTACTTGATCTGCTCCCAGGTCTTGGTAGCCAAATGCAGTACCCAGAGATCCTTGTAATGATAGAACTGCTCACCACTGGGAGATGCAAACTCCCCACCAAATATCCACAGCTGACCGCCAGCTGTGGGCACCACTGCTGCCTGTCAGGAGAAGGAAGAAGAGCTGGATCAAACAAAGGCTCAGAAACCAGAGACAGAAGAACTTCATCAGTCAAATGTGCAGCTGCCCCTCAAATACCAGGGAGCAGACAAGTGGCCAGCGGCTGCTACTGCCTTGCTTGACAGGAGCAGCTCTCTGGGGCTGAAGGAAAGAGAATATTAAAGGCAAGTTATTCATTGTTACTGTCCCTATAGCAAAAGAAAGCTCGCCAAGGAGCTGGGCTCTTCTTACCTTCTAGCACTTTGAATTTCAGTTACACAATTCAAAAGTTCCCTGGGAAGCCTCTTGGGATTTAGTTTAAACTAAACAATTTAGTTTAACAATTGTTCAAATCTCTCTGTTCACCAGAAGGAAACCTCTCCACAGCTAAGGCTCAGCAACATTTCACCCATCCTTTAGCCACATGAACGGACATATTAGGAGTGATGAGCTCTGAGGCATGAGAGAAACAGGGGCACTTCCTTCCTCCAAGACACATCTAACATCCCAGCACCAGGTACGCACAATATTGCAGAGGAAAGTCTTTTGGAAAAGGCCATTAACAGTGCACAATTGCCCTTTATAAATTTGTAGATTATAAAAGAACAAACAGTAAAGAAGCCAAGCTGCAGCACAAGTCCAAACCCGAAACTTTCCAAGACCTGAAAAGCATTACTGTGCCCTCTGAAGAAACAAAACCAACCACCACACACCCCTCTCTGCCCCCCCAAAAAACAACCAACCCCAAAAGCCTCCAAAAAAAACAAACACAGAAGGAAATGTGCATTATTCGGACAAGAGGAGACTGTTAGTGCTTTGATTAGGGCAAATAGCAGAGAGAAGAGTATCAAAGTGGTTTTTAATATATCTTTTTTTGCATAGAACAGCACCAAAACACTGCCACAATGAAAGCTGACAGTTAAAAGCAGGGAGGGAAGAGCAAGACACTAATTCATTATAATTATCTGCGTAAGCACTAAGGAAGAAGGAAGGAATCCCAAAAAGGAAACTATGTGACTGTGCAAATTTCTTCCTTGATGAGGATCTCGAGTTGTTTACACTATAAACAAATTCTTCCACATGTGTTTTTTCCAGGGTATCCACCAGAGATCAACACTGGGATAATGATGTCTTTCTTCAGAAGGGCTCCACTAGCCACCTACCTTTCCCAGCAAACAGCAAAGATTCTTAGCACCAGACACATGACCATACCCTTACAAACCAGCCTATACATGCAGGGACTAAACACAAGAGAAAATATGGGTGTGCCTGCAAAGAGGATTTGTGGAAAGTTACTTAAATAAAGGGGATACAAGCCTGACTTTCACAGTCAACTAGAACTTAAAAGCTGAACAGAAAGGCAGATGCAATAGTCCACTCATACTTGTGCATGACCTCTGAAGAGCTGGCTCAAAATTACATAGCCAAACCTCTCCTCAAAAAACTGACAACTCCCATCTATAGGTATTCTCACCTCGGCTCTGTTACCTGGACTTCATTACATCAGTTCAACTCATAACTGTGTGTCTGAGACCAGAGATGACAAAACTGAAAATATGCTCATACAAACCCACAGACCCACTTGTGTTTGCTTAATGCACAATATACATTAAAAATTAAGTCACAAGAAAGATAACAAACCAGTCAACTAAAGAGGCTGAACTGTCTCCTATGCGACTATAATTATCAGACAGAAAACTCATTGTTGAAGCAGGACTCTCGTTTGATTTTTGCAGCAACCCAGCTGCAGCTCCCTGATGCACAGCCTGCCTGTTTAGCTCATACTCAGCGGCTAGACAGCCACCTGCTGGCTACCAACACCAGCCAAGCATCTCTCAACTCCACACCCACAAAACAACCTTCTTATCCCCTAGGGAGTGTCTGAATTTATAGTCTCCTTTTGAAATCTGGCCTCTGAAATCGAGTTTGGTTTTAAGCACCACAAGACACCCCCAAAAATCGAGTCAGAACTTTTCAGGACACACAGCTCAGAGCAAGACTGGCATTTAAGTGTAACATAACAAGGGTATATGAACCTAACCGGCATGCTGGATCTTACCAGGAAGCTCTAAAGATCTTTGGCCATGTGTAGGAAAATAACATTCGCATCCTGTATGGCAGCTTTTGAAGTGTACCAGTCACCCAGCCACTTGCTGTGACAGGTAAGATAATCTACCAGACAGCTGGAGAGGGCCAAAGACCTGTAAAAAATACAAGTCTTTGGTCCAGTTTCTAATGTGGTGCTCACATAAAGTAAACAAACACAAATCCTTCATCGTCAAGACCAGCCAGTGACCTTAATGACACAGGTGCAAGAGGTGAATTCTAGAGGAGTATCATCATATCCCAGAGAAAAATTAGGCAACTTTGTGACTTGCCTTTGCAGACTAAAGGAAAACAGCCCATCTGACAAGGAACTAAAAAATTTACAGCCCAAACGCAGGACACACACAGTCAGTGCTAGCGGTCTGTTGTGTTACCCAGCTGGGACATTTTGCAAAGTCAAACTGCTGCATTCTTGCAGCAACACCATACAATCATGAGTCTTTCACACTGCTGGAGCACCAGTATCTGTAATGCCCACAGATATAGGCCTGTAAGCATTAAGGAAACAATAATGCATAGTAACTGTCCCATTCATAGCACTTTGGTTGAATTTAAAGTTACAACCTGACCCATCATTTTTGAAAATGCACAATTATGGTTGAGCTGGTCCCTACATGATGCAGCAAAGACAGTTCATCTTCAACAGAAGTCTCTCCCTGAGTCCCGCCAACCCAACAGATACAACCCCAATCTTTACCGTAACATTTCCAATGATGCTTCCAGAGAGCACAAGCACTGTGGATGGGCTTGTACAGGCCCTCTCAGCAGAAGAGGTGAAGTGACACCATTAGAAAGGGAATGAAGAGAAGCCAGAAACCCTGGTTGGGGGGAAAATCAACTCCCATCCATCTTTAGCGCCATGTTAGAACAATTTCAGCATCCAGTACCTTACCTGGTGAGCACATCGCCTTGGTGGTGGGTTGGGGATCTCAACTTTAGACCAGCTGTTCTTCCGGATGTTGTAAACATACAGGTCATTATACAGATACGTCTGTTAGGAAGAGAAAACAGACATCATTACAGCTCTTCATTTGACAGGACCAGTCTGTCCAAGCACAGGCATGCCTGAGGGTTACCTGTGAATCTGGGGGAGAAGGAGCCCAGCACCAGCTTTGCAAAACAACAGCTCTCCTGCCTTATCAGGCAGGGAAGGACAATAACCTCCTCCACTAGGGTGGGAGTCATACTGATTCACTGGACTGTTCTTTCCCAAACCCTTGGTTAAACATTGAGATACAAACACTTAAGAAGCTGGAAATTTAACACAGATGTGCAGCTTACAGTTGCCCAAACTGCTACTCAATCCCAGAGACCAGGAACAAGTTAGGGTAGTGAAGCAAGCATAATTAGTTTAAAACACATCACACTGGGTGACCCTAAGGCAGCCAAATATCACTGGCAGGCTTGAGTGTTCAAGCTACAGTATGTTCAATTTCGTAGTGCCATAAGGACCAGTTTTTCTCCAGGAACAAAATAAGCACTTGCAGTGTGCAGAAATGCAGTAACAAGTGTCCTCTTGCAAATATTTGCTACTGTACACATCTCCAAGGCAGGCAATGCCTTGCCAGCAGCAAAATTACAGAAGTATCTTGTTTTGGAAGCTGGAAGTTAGAGATTCTTCAGTAGTTATCAAAAAATGAGGGGCAGATATGGCTACAATTAAGTCTGGAGAAATTATGAAGCCCTGAAATATTGATGCTGAGACAATCACTCTGACTCCTTAATGGGTTCTAGCATGTCTCCTTCCTGCCAACTGCTCAGCCATGAGACAGTATCACAGCAGAATTAAAAGGCTATTTTGCTCTCATTCAGGGCCAAATACATATTTTATGAGTGCAGCCTTGAATTTCACTTCAAATGAGACTCATGCAAATTACTGTAAAAGGCAAGGAGAGGGTGGAATAAAGAAGAAAAAAATTGAAGTGTACATTACTTTTTGGCCATTGAAATATTCACCTCCAAAAAGGATCAATTCGTCTTTCTCAGGGTGAGCAGAGAGGGAGCCATTCAGCCTGCAAAAGAAAGAGGGATGGCCAAACCAGTAATGTGTAGGAGTCTTGTAAAAGAAGCTTGCAGTCTGAAACTCAGCTAGCACTAGCACCTCTGCCCTGAGCCACAAAGGTCTCACCATCATCTGTCAAATTACAAGGCTGTTATATTCACCCTAGGGCTAAAAATTTCTCAAAGAAATTAACTTCTCAAAAACTTCAAGCAAGATTAATTTGACACTGTCTGAGATCTTCTATTTTAGGAGCACACGTTATAATGTCATTTAACACCCCTTTTGACGTGAGCTCTTGAATTTTAATGCTGGTGTGTCAAGAACAAAAATTAGTTTTGTGAGGGCACATAACTATGGGCTGTCTCAGATCAACTTATCTGCAGCACTATTCTGCAGTCTGCACTGGTAATTGCTTTATACACCACCAAAGTGTTTTGTAACATGTGGAGACAGATCTCTACCGCTACCAAGGAGGAATTAATTGACCACTGTTACACCCATGTGAGACCAACAGTAGGATACTGACATATCCCACTACACAGCCAGGAAAAGTTATCTTGGAGAAAGGCATTTATTTAACAAGCCACAGAAAACAGAAACACAAAACTTGAAGTATACAGACCCCAAGCTACACTTGATGAAGTGTCATGCATCTCATGATGCATCCTTTGGTCTCTTAAGTCCTTTCAGCTTTCTTATCCAAATACAAAACTTCCTCTTAACCTTTCTTTTTCCTCAAAGCCCTGTAATCTAATGTTGCTTTGCCTCTTTTGTGTTGATGAGATGACTAAAAGTAGATTTTAAGGCCAAAACCAAAAAGCTTTTGGTCCTTTTTTGAAACAGGTATTCAACAAACCAGGTATTTTGCAACTCCAGATATCAGCTGTGCCAGACATTATGCCTTCCACTCTCAGGAAATAACTTTACATAAATAAATTTCATTAAAAGTACCAAGAGAAGCAACAGCCAAAGCCTCAAACAATCTCTTACCTGGGTGAGGGTGGTGAGCAGGATGACTCAATTACTTGTGTCTTTTTAGCATCTAAACTCTGGAATTCTGCTATCAGGGCTTCAAGATCCTCCTGAAAATAAAAGCCAGACATGAACTCCTTGACATGCACAGGGCCACTGCACACCACATGAAACCAGCAAGTAACGAATGCTGAACACCTCCATATACAATTTAAAGATCAGTCTCCCCAAAAACACTAACAAGTTGCTCAAGAGCCCTTAAAAGGATGACCCTCTAGGTGCACCTAATGCACACCTGCTATTCCTGCAGCAGAAAGAGTGCAAAAACCTGCAAGCAAATGCAAATCATTTAGGACCTGACAAAGTGATGAGCAACTACAATGCTACAATCCAGCTAATCCTCTTCTTGTCTCCAATGGAGAAATGCTCAAATGGAGCTGAAAACTCTTTTTCTATTCCCAGCTCATACTTTAGCTGGAGAGAAACCTGCACGTATTTTTACCCCCTTTCAACGTCTGTCAATTAAAAATACAACCTGCATCCAGAACTGCAGATACAGGAGCTGCGAGGGCAGAAGCAGGACTGCAGCTAGGGGGAGTTTCT
>JASSUY010020571.1:6743-19458 GCA_032466535.1 Forpus xanthops
AAATATGTTAAATTGAACCTTTAGGATACTACTAAAAAATTATTGGTTTTTTTTTTTTTTTTTTTTTATTTTGAATCTCTATAAAATAAGCATTCAAACAACAGTTTTGAGGTGGGAGAAGGTGGAAATCACACTGATAGTAAGAAATCATAAAGCAGACTAACATGTAATAGTAACACTGGATTGCTAAATGGCAAATTTAAATACTTAGTTGAAAAATGTATATGCCATTTTAAATAAAATAAGCATCGCTCACTTTTTAGATCACTTCTGTCTTTCCTAGACTGGCCAGCATTTTTCTCAGCAATAAGTATTTGAAACTTATGTCTAGCCCACTGAGTTAGATGATCAAGCATGGAGAACACAGTCTGTGTGCTCAGCTGACTTAGATCAGATGCACTGTCTTCAAGCCTCCTGGTAGACTGGTCATCATGTTTCAGAACAGCCATAATCTCCATGTAAACCTACACAAACATTAATATGATACAAGACATAAGCACCATATAGGCATCACAATAGTAGGAAACTGCAGTTAACACAAAAATCAAGCTAAAATACTTATTTTATTTTTTTATACTTTTGATGTTATTTGTAAACTTTGTTCCAATCTTAAGAGGAAAAAATCGTAAACCAAGCAATAGTTGTTTTCAGGAGGTTGTATACAGGGAGAAAGCCTTTGAAAAGCAAACCCTTCGTTTCAGAGTAACCATCATGATTACTAGGAATTTTAGGTTTCCAGACACAATGAATGTTAGCGTGTTTCTGCTGTAAATACAATACTTCAAGGTTTCATAAGAGTCAAGTAATCTACTGGCTATCAGATCACAGATCTATTTTTTGGTGATATTTAAGGAAATGACATGCTGAAAGACTTGCTTCCTGTTTGGTTTAGTCAACAGAACATGAGCTCACATAAACAACAAATGCTTAAGTGGATGGACTTCTGTGAACAAGAAAAATTATCACACACCTCTAGACACCCACAACGTTTAAATACATTAATATGTTAGCTGTGAAATTTCAAATTAATAGAATGCAAGTTTCATTTTTTCAGACTCTCCAACTTCTGCTAAGGCAAAGTGAAGGAAAGTAGACTGGGTGATTTTTATCTCTCCTATCCCTGCTTTGCTGCAAGACATCTTTGATTCCTGCTTTGCATAAATCTAGTAGCCAAATAGTTCTCCAACTTAAATTTTAAGAGTATACAAGGGAAAGAAAAAAAATTGTGGTTTCAAATTCTTGGAATTATACAAGTACAATTTAATGCTTTTGTGTTACATTCTGTTCTCTTTGTACCACTCCAGCTCTTCGTGTTACTGCAGCTACAATTAACTGCATAATCGCTTGTCCTAGGCCCTACTAAAGAAACAGAAATCCACAGAAAAGCAGTTAAACACAAACTTGTATGAGAATATTCAAAAGTCTCGCAAAAAAAATTTATTATTAATACAGGAAAAGGAGTTCAACACTTTATACAATTTGTTCATGTAGATGTACATGTTGAACGGCTCTTAAGAACAGCTCCTTAGGAAGAACACTACCAAGATCTTATGCATCTCACCTCTTGTTGATCCTCTTGACTGCATCCCAACAAAACATAGACAAGGATGTGTGGAAGCAGATAAATTGTTACTTTATAATCATTCTTCATCATAATACTGCAGCAATCAAAAACTTTTCGGGCAAGATCATGTTGCACCTATAGAAAATATTATTTCCACGAAAAACATCATTAGAGAAGTGCAAATGCCCAGATAATTAACTAGATTTCTTTTTGCTGACAAATAAAATTTTTATTCCATCAAAAAAATTTAAGATACTTGTCTCCCACAGAAGATTCAGACTTAAAGCTGCAACAGGGATGCCAGATGGCAGCTGCTACTACATGTATCAACTGCTGATACTACAGAAAGACAGGCAAATATTGCTTACATGTTCCACTTTTCCTTGTTTCCTACACCATTGAGGATTTGCACTGGTCATAAAAAAAAAAGACTAAAAGCCTACTACTGCACCCAGCCTCTCTTCTGCCCTTAAAAGCCTGTAAAAAGTAGGTAGTTATGAAGACATTCAATTGTTCTCTGTCTGGAATATGAAGAGGACAGTGTAGCTACTGAGCTATTGTGATTACATTCACTTCCTAAAGTGATCAACTTAGAAATGAAATTTTTAGTGGGTCACATCTTGGAAAATGGAAAGAAAGAAATACTTTTTATATGCTGGGACTGTGGATCTATAGGAAAATAAAAGAAATTTATAGGGAAATCAAAGAAATTTGTCAGAAACTGAGCAAGTAAATGTGAGGTTTTTCAGAAGCATTTAATATATTTTTCAAAAGCATTTGTCAGTGCCTTCAGTGGTATAACAGTCTTGGGACAAGGGCAAACTTCCTAAACTTCTGGCTTTGACACTACCTGTGAAACCTAGCTAAGCAATAATGCTGGGAATGGAAGAGGCATGGTTACCTTAATGATGCAAGTAGATATGAGCTTTAATACCCCTATATTTAAATAGGCACATTCCCTCATCCACCCTGCTGAGAAACTGAAATGTAGTCCAAGAATTGGGCTGTATACAGCAACACAGAGAGCAGATTTATTTTCTTACCTTTGTTATAAGATAACCTGCCCAAGTTGCCGACCATTCTGCAAAATTATCACCTAATTTGCTTAAGTAAATTGGTTTCTTCATCTTAGACCAATCTACAGCCTTTTGATAACTCTTGTACCTGTAATTTTTAAATAATCATTTAACAGAACTTTTATTTTTTTATATAATAAAAAGAGCTCATTATTATTAATCACATTACATTCCATATATTGAATATTAAAAAAAATATCAAAATTAACTAAACACTTCCAGTAGCCAGCATCTTTTATTCTAGAGTCTTTCAAAATGAAAGATAACATACAAACAATTTAACATGTTACCAGAATTTAGGTATACTTCAAAGTGTTGTTCAAATCAATTTTAAGAAATGCAGTTTGATAAATATTTGAGTACTATGTTTTTGACAGGGAAAAATCAGAACATTCATGAAAGCCAAGAAATGCCAAGAGATTTGCTGTCTAAAATGGTAAAATTTATCACAGATGAGCATGACTGTCTTTGTGAAGAAATAGAAATACTGCTCATCATACAAAATTATGCTGCATACATAATTTGAAATATTCTTCATGTAATTTTTATCACATAATTTTTATCATTAATTCAACAATCTCCACCTACTTCTATAAAGGGTAGCAATAAAAAGTTGTTAATAAATTTGAGTGCAAACTCTAATCCTAGTAAGAATTTCCACAGAGAAGAGAAAATAGAAACAAAAGCTTCAATACATTACATAAGATGATGTTCTGGGGACAAACAGGCAGATTTGGGCAAAGTATGAGTTGAGAATTTTTTGTCTGATTTATAGAGAAGTACATTCCAGGAAGTGCTAATTTAGCTTTTATAGAAAGGCTACAATTCAACTTTGTATATAGACACATCACTCTTCACAGAAGAGTAACAATCACAAAACTGAATTTTAAAAAATATTAAAAGCTGTTATGAAAAGAAATTGCTTAAGTTGTCACATACCGTGTATTTAAGTGAGGTTCCAAGATCTCCTGCACGTGCTCAGGAAACCTCCTCCAAAGCCTGGAGCCTGGGCAGTCTGTGTTTGTGTCTCTACAGTCATAGATAGACAATAACTCCTGGAAAGGCATGGTTTACATGACCGAGTTAGCACTGAAAGTATTTCATGGCCACAGTAGCAACAAAAACTGATGTACACATAGAAATAATGAGATAGAGTTACAGAATGCTTAAATCAAATTATAACAGCAAAACATTCATCCAGTATTGTTAATCCTCTATTGGAGTGCTGATTTCAATTAACTACTGATCCCCCAGACTCTTAAGGTGGTGTTTGGACCACATTATCTTGTACTTTGTACATCTGCCAGTGAGCCAGGAGTTGAAGTTAGTCTGATTGCTTCCTGTGCACAAGCTAATGAAAATTTATTATTCCACTGACTACATGGAGCCACTTATTGTCTCCTGGAGCAAGTAACTGCCCTGAAGTTTTCACAAAGCTAAAAACAACAGCAAAACCCACTGAAAAGTAAAAAAATAAAACTAACCAGAAACAAAATTAAAAAAAAACAAAAACAAAACCAAAAATAAACAGTTGGCAAACCAGCATAAAAGACCAGATTCTGAAAATAAGGGTAGGCCATCTTTCAGTTGCTTCTTAAAAGTCTAAGAAGAAACCTTACGGTGTATAAAAGGGTAAGCAGAATACCTAATGCTTTTCATCTCTGCCTACAGAACCTGCGCCATTTTTAAGTCAGTCTAGAATTATTCCTTGAATTACTATGTCTGGACTCTTAGCTACATCTGAAACAGCAGATCTCTCCATCAGTATCACGACACAAAAGCAAACAAATACTTTATTGGACAGCTCCCGAAAAGTCTAAGTAAGCACTGAGACACTTAAAAAACTAGAAATCAGAATCCCAAATAACATTTTACCTTGTATTTAAAAGCTGCATAAGATAAAGTTTGAAATACTTCAACATGTACTCCAAAATGTACACTTGTATTGTGTAATTTTGCGTTTAGTGTAACAGGAAATAGTTTGTGAAAAGAAAAAAAAAAAAAAATTATCTAGCCACATATCTTACCTGAATTGCATATGCTGCAGAATCCTGAGCACGAACATTATCAGCATAAGCAAGGAATGCTCTGGTCAGTTCCATTAATAATCCATAGGTAAAATTTGGATCCTCCACACCAGCCTCAATCACAAACAGAATACCAGTTTGATTAAAACAAATGAAGTACTTTTTATCTTTACTCTCTGAACAGTCACTGACCCTAAATTGGTTTAGATGAGAAAGCAAGTATAGATTTCCAAAGCAACTAATGATGATGTTCCCTACTATTAAGCACTTTAAAAACACCCCTTCATGCTAACCACTACAGTGACTCTCCTTACCACAAACGTAAAATCTTTTCCTTGAGTTTCACTTGTTGAAAAATCGAGCCTGCCGGGATCTATGGCTCCCAATTCACCTAAACATTCTCCACAAAGTAGTCGGGCTTGAGAATTTGCATCCTGGCAGCCGATCAGAAGTACAGTTACCAACTGGGAGATGACTGGCTCCACAGTTTCACTGTCTGTTACATACTTGATTAATTTTTCCTACAAAGTTGAAAAATAAAGATGAGTTATTCTACAACATTTATAGTAAACAGTCTCAATTTTTTCATCTTTAACTCACTGTTACTTCCTATTTCATTTATCCCTAACTTTAGGTTACTGATTCAAATACTGCCAATCTGTAACTAAAGCCCAATTGCACTGAATTGCCTGTTACACTATGAAGTACTAAAAAAATGAGGGATCTGAGCCACAACTAACAATGCTGTCACAACCAATACTGTATTTCACTATCTTACACCACACTACTAACTTTTTTCTCCTTGTCTTACAAAGAAACTCTCTTTTCTATATTATCCTTTTCACTTTTTCTGTCCCTTTTCTTTATGTGTTACAATACATCCTCTAAATTCTTTTCATGCAGCTGTTCATACCTTCTGGTTTTGCTGCCACTTGTATCCTTATTATTTCACATTTGTTGGCCATTTCTTCATTCTCAAGCCTACAAAGCCCAGGGTTTCAAGGCCTTTAATCAATGCCAATCATTTTAAATGGATGTCTTGAATTTTTCATTTTGGCCCAGTTTTTATAACTCAGTTCCACATTTAGTCCCAATTCAGAAAAACAAAAATCTATAATGTGAAGATCTTTGCTACTGTTATTTTTAACTGAAACCACAGCCAACATAAGAGAGCAAATAGTTTCCTAAACTGTGGAACTAGTTAAGTTTTATTTCCCTCAAATATTTTGTTAAACTTCTAACCCAGCAAGACACAGCAAGATTTTGCTTGCCTGAGCTCCAAGCATTACCAACTGGCCTGGAATATATACAGTGACTGTTTGCTCTTGTAGCTAGGATATTTCTTTAAATTTCTGACTGAGGCATGTCCCACAGTCTTGTATCTACTAAAGGAATGGATTTATTATTATATTTTTAATAGGTCACATACACCCCTCTGGGCAAGCAATCTCTGAGACTTGTAAAGCAGTGTCTTCAACTTGAATGTGGCTATAAAGTTCTTTTGAATATGATCAATGGACTCAAATTTTTTAGGGTGTGAGGCAAAGAAGGGAAGAAAAAAAGAAAAAAAAAAGTGTGAGATGATCAAACACATCCTAATGCATTCAGATATTATACCCCCACACAAAACATGTAGATTTTCATGTATTAGTCTCCTGATGCAAAAGCTATACATGTTCTAACAGAGAACAAGCACAAAGTGGATTGCTGAAATGGACTTCCTGGATATATCTTTCCTCAGAGTTGAGAAAGGAAAAAAAAAAGATAAGAAACATACCACTAGCACTGCTGAATCAGCATCACACAGATTTGGAGGATCTGAAAGTCCTCTTACACAGAGACATGACGAAAAGAATCCCTTCTCCCTCTTATATTAAGAAAAAGTTTGCTTAATAATTTGAGGAGAGTAACACAGCTCATGTAAACATCCAGTAACAGTAAGGAGTTTTAGACTGTTGGTCCAAATACAACTTGGATTTATTTTCAACTCCTCTGAAAGAGATCTTCTATACCTGATTTCTATATAATGTTTCTTTCAGGCTGGTAAGCGCATGAATACGAACATCCACATTCTCATGCTGAATAGCTCTCATAGACAGCTGCAGTGTTGTCTGCAAGTCAGTGCTTTTGGATGATTCCTGAACAAGACATGACATAAGAAGTTCAAGTGAAGCATAACAGGAAAAGGGTTAAGCAGCATCTCAAAAAACACAAGTGAGAACACATACAAATGTTTTCTTTTCTATGATCTTCCTGCCTACATTCACACCTATATCTATTTACCACTGCACTGCTGCCTATTTTTTAAAACATTTTCCTCAGAAAGATGCTGAATTTATACTCTTGTGTAAATATTAGGCTCTAAGTAAAAATTACTAAGTTAGAAGGAAATGCTTGGTTTTCAGTACTTAATTATTTAAAAAAATAAAATTTATTTTTACTTTTGTTACCTCACTCCCACTAAAAAATTGCTACTTCACATCTATTTATCTAACAATTCTAAAGGCAAGAAAAAGAAATGGACCACGTCCTAAGAACAAAGTTTCTTATCTTTGAAGAGAATAAAGAATAGGGATCCAATTAAAAGTAGCTTTCTTGTAACAAATCACTGCCATAACTAATACTGCTAGCTTTTATTCTTATCATCTCTTTAGTCACTAAAAGATGACAAGTCTGTGTTCAGGAGATGCTACAGAAGTAAGCATGTTAAACATGAGCATATTTCTCTCACAAAGAATAATCAGCCTGCTTTCAAGTATTCCTGCAATACAAATTCTGTTTTGTGGCAGAGGCCAATAAATAGCTATTTCAGCCTAACAATAAAACTTAACATGTTTTCCTCACCTGCCATTTCATGCATTAAAAATAAACAAGTCAATAAAAGAAGCTGTACCTTTCTGTATTCCTGAAGGACGACCTGGATTTCTTTTAGTTCTGGAAGGTCAGGCAGAAAATATATTTCATGTAAGAAGTCTCGTACTGCATCCCTAATAGATAGAAAAAAAGTATTGCAAGGAACCCCATGATGTTGGACCTGGAAAATCTTAAAAATCCATCAAAAGAAAGCAATAAAAGAAAGCAATGAAATCTAATGACTAAGAGACCAAAAGCTTCAAAAACAGAAAACCAGAAAATTTCATTAATATTTTTTATCTAATTAAGTATATGCATTAAACAACTTTTTTCTCTTGTTACTGAACTAAGCCACAGATATTTTTTCCTCTACTATTTTAAATTACTTTCTCTTTTAAAGACAGTTATTTCCAAAGCGTTCAAAGTTGCCATTCATCTCTACCAGGGCTGGCCAAAAGGTGTGAGAATCATGCCATTTGATGTGAATCCAGTTCGGGTTTTCCTTATAAGAAAACACACAACCAAGAAAACAATTTTCTGCATTCCTAACGTGAAGAAATCTCTTTCAATATTTCTGCTATGAGCTTCCTTAAGAGCCATATTATTCCTATTGTTACCTTTTATTTTGAATACTGTTGTTATGATACAGTACAAGAAAAATAAAAACCCAACAGAAGATTGAAATATCAACATTCCTAAAAATCATAATTTTAATCTACAAAACATAAGATTAAAAAGAATTAACACTCAATATGGTCTTCAAAAAGGTCAAGTCACAAAACAAGTCTTTTGTATTAGACTTTGATTTTACTTTCAGTTCTTGTAACCACTTTTGTGTGATGTACAAAACTTGACTCAATATTAAACTGCGCTTCATAATTACAGTTCTAATTACTGACGGAAACAAATAATTCATTTCTTCCTTTTTTCCAACTCTATACATGTCACTCTAGCTCAGAGGAAGTACTAGCAATCACTGTTATTCTGACAGCCCTATAGAGGGAAGAACTTTTCCACGCCAGCAGGAAAGACATGAAATTAGAAAACCTGGCAGGGGTGAGTGTCTGAATGGGTTGTAACTATTCCATAGCGTCAAATGTTTCTATAAGGACAATATAAAATCATCTTTTCAGATGAGGCTATCACTTGTCAAATTCCAAAATCTCGTTGCAATTTAGAGGAGTGGGAACTTAATAGAACAACATACTATTTTGCAGAGAAACAAGTTTTCTCATCTCACTGTTGGACCACTTTAAGTTAGGGTTATCCTCATTCCTATTCCAGGATTTAATCCATATATCTGAATATGTTTTGTACTATACCTGTTTTCAACTATGAGAAAGTAGAATATCGCTGTAGTTTCCTTTGGCTGAATATGTATAAGGGGCAATAACACTACTATCACATGACTGAGCAAGGAGCCAAGATACGAATGGTCCAGACTTCGAACAAAACAATCCCAGGCTCTAAACAAGCAAAACCAACAAAACAATTATCAATGAACGTCTCTGCATAAAGACTTCTTAGGCGAGCCGTGAGAAGCATTTAAGTTACTTCAGCTCTGGGGTTTAGATTATTGCCTAAACCAAAGCAAAATGGCATATTCAAGGACAGAAAAAACAGGTTTGTTACTACTTAGTTACACTTAGTTCACCTGCAACACAACTCTGGAAAGTCATCCTTGTATCTGAGAGCTGTTCTCAGTGTAGTCATCATCTTCACTCTTACTGAACTGATATGTTTGGGACCCATGAGCTTCATTAAAGACCTAAGACTGTTTAAAGCCTAGACAGAAAAAAGCCATTTTAGTGTTTTAAATACTCAGTAAAACATACACAACACACATCTTCTAATAAAACCAGGCTACCCCAGCTTAGGAAACCATACCCTACAAGACATCAAATTCAGTTTGATGCTTCAGTAAGAGATTTTGGATTAGAGGAAAACAGTATGCAATCACAGTATATTATAACAAAAGTCAACCCATTGGAAAACATGGTATGTTATAAAATGTGAAAACTGTATGCCCAGAGTTTTAGGAGCTGAAATGAGCAGGTTTTGGAAATAGAAAAAGCAAACAAACTTGCATTTATTTAAAAAAAACAAAACAAAAAAAAACAAAAAAAACAAACAAAAAAAAAAAAAAGCCAACCAGACCAAAACCAAAACCAAACCAATCAATCAACAAAACACCAGTTCTGACAGAAGTGCTTGGAATGAGTAATGCCTAGTTGTCAATAGGACTGATGAAAGAGAAGAGAAATACTGAGATGCAAGAAAAACAGGACATATTTCAGTCACAGTAACACTGTGCCAAACCAGGTAGTACAACATCTAGTGTGACAGATCAGTAACAGGAAGAAACCTGAGCTTAAAGAAAGGTCATGGAATGGGAAACTCACCAAGAACAGAAGAACAAGAAAAGATAGAAACAATAGCAAGTGCAGCAGAAGAAATTCTAGACAAATGAAGAAATTCAGAATGTGTGAAGATAAGTAGCAATGAAAATGAGAGCATCTCAACATAAATATCCCAGAAACAACAAGCTTGAAAGAATATCATGGAAAATGCAGTTCATCAATGCAAAGGTTATATACATTCTAGCACTGATGTTTTTACAGAAGTCACCTGCATGACATCAGTGGCATGACTAAAAGTCTTGTGGTTAGAAGCACTGCCACAGCAGAGCAGAAATTTCAGACTTTGTCTCAAGTTATAAGCTCCAATTTCTCTGCATGCTCTTTACTGTAAAGCTGAAAGGAGCTATTCTGTGAGAAGCAACAGCAATAAAGTCCAGTTTCTCTTGGATTTGCATCTTATTTTCTTTAGCTTAGCCTTTTGGTACCCTTATAATCTTCAGTAGCTTTAGTTTTCTTCCATATTCCCCCATCCTCCACTTTGCTCCTTTCACACAAAAATCATACACTTGGATTCCTCCTCCACAATTACGAGCTGACTTGTTACATATACTATATCTGACAAATATGTACAGTAGCTACATTAAAGAAACCAATCCAAAACTTCCAAGCTTACACAGAAGTCCTTCCCACACTGAGACCAGTTTTCCAGAATCATGTCAGAACCTTAGGATCTTTGGAGACTTCAAAGACGCTTGCACAACTAAGTTTGGAATATTTAACTATCTCTTGCTTATTTTTGTTTTAATGTTCAAAAATAAGTTTACGCACCATTTTCTTATCCTCAATGCCAACACTGGAACTCAATAACTGCATGTTAAAAAAAGCCAAGATACCAAGCAATTTAGGTTGCAGATAATCAGCCTGTGGAGGTAAGAAAACAATAAGTAAAAAAAGTAAAAAAAAAAAAAAACAAGCAAACAAACAAAAAAAAGCCAAAACCCAAATCAGCTTACTATTAACACAATCCTAAACTGAATACATTATAAAGCAAATATGAACTACTAATTCTAAAACAAAAATTAGACCAATCCCAAATACATGCACTGCTCCTTAAGATATAGCAGGGTTAATAGAAGACATCCCTATCAAACTGGGGGGTTTTCTATTTTGGAAGTATTTGGGAGGTGTGTGGTGTTTGTTTGTTTAGGGGCTTTATTGTTTTGGGGGCTTTATGTATATTATTACAGAAACACTTAATATGAAATGTCAAACTTTGCTCCACTTTGTTTCCCTCAGATAAGGGATGTTCAGAGAAACTAAAATTGTCTTCACTCTCAGACTGGAGAAAAAGTTATTGAACAAAACTGAACATGACTATTTTTATGTCCTTACCATTTGTTCAGCTGATGTTATTTCTCTAGGTCCCTGATAGGGATCATCATGAGATGCAAATGAAGCCAGTATTGACAAACCATTGAAAACTTGCTGATAGTGCTCTCCTATACGCAGCAATAACTCATTATGCAGCCCCTGGTAGTCCTGTCTCAGCAAGCTGCCCAGTTCTATCTCAGTCTCATTCTATAATCAAATAGCAAACAGAAACCAAGTCTTAGTCACATCAGAATGCAACTACCACACAGAGACAGAAGGCACTGGACTCTGGCTGATTTACCTCTGATACCAAAGAAAAAGCTTCCAATCAGCTCACTGTTAGATAAAGTAAGTTTTTAGAGCTTTTAAGTTTGCAAAATATCTTAAAACAGTTCCTGGGAGCCAACAGAACAGATTATGTATGACAAGAAGAACAAACCTTCTGCATATACAACTTTCCCACCTATGCTTTGCAATACCTTAACTTAAAGCAGGAGGCCTACTGTTCATTAAGTGCTGCTCCTAATCTGCTTGTGTAACAGACCAACTACCAATTTACCTTGAGGTAATGAAGCGCCCGCTCAAGCTCATCCTTGGAGCAGGAACAGACCAAATGAGAGAAGATGTACTTGAAGTTGTTGACTAAAATCTCTCTTCGATTTACATTCAGCTGTTTTGCTATGGTTCGAATAAGTGCGGAGGCTGCAGGACTAGCCTTGGCTGCAAGGTCGGGAAGCAAAACTTGCAGGGTCCGCTGGTAAATTAAGAACAACGCTTAATGATAAAAAACAAACAAACCCCCTCTCAAAAAAAAAACAAAAACAAAACCAAAAACCATTTGTGTCAGTAAAACAACACTCATCTCCAGCTATAAATATAATCGAAGGTATGCATAAAGAACTTCAGGATGGAAATACCCCATAAAAACGCAAATAAACCAAAAATAATTACTTAATGATGTGCTCTATCTAATCAATACTGAAAAACACGCAAATAAAAAGTGAGCTAGCATTTTTGTGCTCATCCAGATTCTCTATGAAAGAATAAAAACAACCCAAAAAAAACCCAATCCCCTCAAAATTCCCAAACAAATCTAAAATCCACAACTAAACATAAAACAAAAAAACCCAAACAAAACCAAAAACCCAACACCTCCACACAACACTCCCTCAACCTACCAGTCAACTGGAACACTGTTTACCTAATGACTGCGCATTTCCCATCTACCGACTATCAAAATGTAAGTATGAAGCTACTTTTGCTTCAAGTAAAACAGGTACCTAACCAGATTAAGAGACCTATCCACAGAACAATAGCTATCTTTATTTGAAACAAAGCAGCAGACACTGTAAAAAAATTATACTGTATACAGAATCCCTCCAAGTGCATGTCATGGGTTCAGCAGCAGCAGTCATTTTTCTTTAAGCAGTAGCTGGTGTAGCACTGTGTTATGGATTTTCAGCT
>JASSUY010020572.1:0-11327 GCA_032466535.1 Forpus xanthops
ACTAATAATAATAATGATAAGGGAAATACGGGAAGAGAACACAACCGTTCACCACTCACCGACAGATACCAAGCCTGAACCAAGCAGTGATCTAGCCCTTCCAGGTAACTGCCCCGGGTTTAGACACTGGGCATGACGTGTTGTGGTATGGAATACCTCTTTGGCCGGTTTGGGTCAGGTGTCCTGTCTCTGCTGCCTCCTGGCTTTTTGTGCCCCTCTTCACTGGCAGAGCATGAGGCTCAGAAAGTCCTTGATCAAAGTGTTACTTAGCAACATCTAGAAACATTGGTGTGTTATCAGCATTGTTCAGAGGCTAAAGTCAAAGCCACAGTAAGGCACCAACTTCTAAGAAGGAGAAAAATGACTGCTTCTGCTGAACCCAGGGCAAACTGACAATCAGACAAAAGTTAAGCGCCTGACGTATTTCTTTATTCCTTCATTCTATCTCCTCTGAATAGAAGTAGCTGAAGTTGATTTTTTCTGTCACCATGAGACAAGAATAGCAATGGTGAACTTGGCACTAGGGAGCTGCGAAGGTGCAGCAATACCACACATGAGAATATTCAGAATGAATTTGGTCACTTAAATGCAGAAGTATGACTTGTCATGCTGAATTACTACAAATAAAGCATGATTGATTGATTATACTCTGTCATAAGAGGTTCCCTCAGAGCAAAGGAATTAATTTAGATAAATACAAGGTAGTAATACACTTAGGAAAATGTAATATCAATGGGATGTACAAGACTGGGAAGTTCTGGTTAGGAAACTGATAGCATTGGAGACCTCTTAGCTCCATGATATTGCACAAAAAAAATGTTTTCTGTATATAAATAGATGGCTCATACAACAGAGAAGTAAGGTAATCGTAATGACATTTAACACTGAATTAAACTTTGTGATTATCATCTCAGAATTTGCTAAGAGCAAAAAACAATGAAAATAATAAAAAAAATCCCCCTCCTAAACTCATAAGCTGGGATAACGTTGGATACCTTAATGCCCTTTTATATCGAACAGAAAAAGTTTACAAAGTCTTAATTTACTGTATATTGTCTGAGATATAATACATCTGTAAATGAGTAAAAGAATAATCTAAGCATTACAAATCACTGAGAAGATCAGTTTGAAACGGTCTACAAGGTGCAAGAACATATTCTTGAGACTTCAAATGATTCTATGAGTAATTCCCAATTTGCTAGGGTACAATTTGCTAGTGAAGATATAACACTGGAAGCCCAACTACAGAAATCTGACTGCAGAAATAAAAGAAAAAACAACAAACTAATACCAAATTGGTTCAATTTTCAATATTTTTTCCTGTATTTCTCAAAATCATTTACAGATTGTTGTTACTATTTGTGTAATGTGATAGTAGTTCCAAGTGGGAGTTATTTCACCTCTCCAAGGCATTTAACCTATACCTAATTTTTTTTCACTATTGATGCACTTATACCAGTAAGATACTGGAGGAGGACTTTACGCAGTAAAATCTCAGCCCTTTCTCCAAGTTCAGTTTTTATATATATGTTAATTATACAGATTTAGATGTGTAAAGATCCTCCTTGTTGTTTTAAATATCCATCTCACACATGGTAAATATTCACTTCCTTGCCTAAATGTGTCTAACATCCTTCCAGGTATTACATAATTGATTTCTTTCATGGCAACTCCTTTTCATTTCTAGAAAGCTCTTAAATTTTAATTGACTCCAGAGAGTAACTGCCTTTCTCAAGCAGTTCTGGTCTGATAGGTGCTGAGTAAGCATGGGGAGCCATGAGGGGCTGCTGTTTCCATTCAGCCAAAGTATCTGTGTCTGACTTAAGAGTGTCTGCGTCAGGGCCATTATTGGAACATGGTACTCACTGTTTTGCTTGCATAACAGTCCTGGGTTCAGCAGTAGCAGTCATTTTTCTCTTCCTTACTAGTTGGTACAATGCTGGTTTTTTTTTTGACTTTTGGCCTGGGCACAGTGCTCATAACACTGATACATTTTGTTACTGCTCAAATGTTTATTCTGGCCAAGGACTTTCTGGGTCAAATGCTCTGCCAGGGAGGAGGGGAAGCCAGGAGGAAGCAGAGACAGGACACCTGACCCAAACTAGCCAAAGAGGTATTCCATACTGCAGCACATCATGCCCAAGATATAAAAACTGGGGGCAGGGACCCGGAAGAGTTAGATCACTGCTTGGTCGGGCTGGGTATCAGTCAGCAGATGGTGAGCAGTTGTACTCTCTTCCCTTGTTCTTTCCCTTACCATTATTATTATTGGTGGTATCAGTAGTCGTTTGTATTACACCTTAGTTACTGGACTATTCTTAATCCATGAGAGTTACATTCTTTTGATTCTCCTCCCCATCCCTTTGGCAGTGGGGGGGAGGAAGAAGGGGGGTAGGTGTAAGCTAATGACACCATGGCAGATTTACAGCTGGGCTTAAACCATGACAATAGCCATCACACTAGCCTTTATGGTACTGTGTCAAATAATGAGCTATCTCCCACCTTCTGCAAAAGATCTGGACCAGTATTAGTGGGTGTAGGGTTGTTGGCTATGATGGCTTTGTTCTGGAAAAATAGCAGGTTATGCTTTCCTTTTCAGCAAAGCCTTTATGGAAATATCCTTTAATGTCTATCCCATCAGTGTTGGGATTTCATAATTCATATTTGAAACGTATTTACTGTAGAAAGTTTGCATGGGGATATGTAGAGAACAAGATGTAGCAGGAAAGAAGAGTAATGTTTAAGCTGGAGTCTGCCTAGACTTTCATTCTTGTGTTAACATGTTTTTTGCTGGAAAATCTAAAGGTTTTAAATAAAAGTTGTATTGCAAATATTAGACTGCTAGGTTTTGCATTAATTAAAATTTGTCCAATTAGCTTTGAAAGCCTGAGTGAATTAGTCTTAATTAAGGTTGTAGCAACTAGGAAAGTAAGATTCTAAATTAACCAGGTATGATCACTGATGGAAAGAGGCACTTTAGGGAGGTCTTCAGCGCAAATGCCCAAATATGGACAGATGCTTAACGCTTCCTACTTCTCAACAGCTAACTATCTGGCAAGGCTGTTTCTTAATTTAGCTGAATGGAGCTCCCAACAGAACACAGTCATGCACGTCCATCTCCTCAGTAGCTATGTAGGTGAGAAGGCACTTAAGAATGACTGGTTTACCAAGCTTCATTTTTGGAGCAATTCCATCAGAGTTCCAGGGTAATTAAGTCCCAGTGGGTCAAGTTAGACGGAGAACTGGGACAATGGAAATGTAATTTTCAGCATCTTCCATATGTTATGTATTTGACCTTGAGCAAACTATTTAGGGTTATGTCTTTTTTCTGACACTTCATTAAAACAGAGCAAGTCTTGTGGAAACTCACTGGGTACCTTTACTCTAAGGACTGTTTTGCCATCCCCTTTTTTCCTGTATTTTTGTTGTATTAATTTAATTGCTGCTTTCTACATTGAATTTTCCTACTAAGTTTTTCAACACTGGCTGTCAGCAGGAAGAGTGCAGTAAGTAGTGAAAAAACCCAATAGACTTTAAGTTGATAACATTAAATCTAGAAAGATGAGGTTATTATATCTTATTAAATACTATCATGTAATAGGAACATTCCAATACCTATAGGGGGCCTATGAGGATGCCGAGGGGTGATTCTTCATCAGGGACTGTAGAAATAGGACATGGGGTAATGGGTTTAAACTAAAACAGGGAAGTTCAGGTAAGATACATGGAAGAAGCTCTTTACTGTGAGGGTGGTGAGACATTGGAGCAAGTTGCCCAAAGAAGTGGCAAATGCTCCATCCTTGGCAGAGTTCAAGGCCAGGTTGGATAGAGAAATACAAGGGAAAAGAATACAATCACTCACCCAGCCCCACCAAGCAGTGGACCCCCACCCTTCTGGGTCTCTCCTCTCCATTTTTACATCCTGGGTATGACGTGCTGTGGTACGGAATACCTCTTTGGTCAGTTTGGGTCAGGTGCCCTGTCTCTGCTTCCTTCTGGCTTCCTCCCTGCTTCCCTTCCTCCCTGGTAGAGCATGAGACTCAGAAAGTCTTTGGTCAGACAAAACATAACCAAGCACTAACTGAAAACACTGGTGTTATCAGCACTGTTCCCAGGCCCAAAATCAAAATCACAGTGCTTGCATCAGCTACTACGAAGGAGAAAAATGACTGCTTCTGCTGAACCCATGACAGGTTGGAGCTAGATATTCTTAAGGTCCTTTCCAACCCTAACAATTCTATGACTCTGATTCTATGTAGAGGTGTGTATATACCTGACATGGATCTGAATGCCCCCTGTGCAATTGATTATCTACTTAAATCAACCAACAGCAGCTATTTAGTCTACTCTAAAACAAAAGTGTGACACAAATGTTTAAGCTAAAGAATTGCAAAAGTGTTCATGCAATTTGAAATGCTCTGGCACACTGTTTCTGGTCCTGCACTGCAGGTACAGGGTAGTAAAAGTCTTCTGTAAGTCACTGTATCACATCATTGCTACCTATTTGGATCTTTTGAGCTTTCCAGGAATCCCATGAGGCAACTGAAGCCTCTTCTTACATAGAATCATAGATTCATAGAATAGTTAGGGTTTGAAAGGACCTTAAGATCATCGAGTTCCAACCCCCCCTGCCAGGGGCAGGGACACCTCCCACTAAAACATGTCACTTTAGGCTCTGTCCAACCTGGCCTTGAACACCGCTAGAACAAATAATTTGTCCTGAGAACTTCAATTTGTTACTTTCTTGAGCTGCTACTGAGGCCTTAATAAAGTTAAGGATAATATTATAATTATAGCAATTAAAATATTTTTCTTATTTGACTCAGAACAAAAATATTCAGCCATTAAAATTCCCAGATCTTTACTGTAGCTGCCGCATAATCTGTTGTTTCCTAGCCTGCATTTATGGTTATTTATACCTAATTGTAGCACTTCAGATGCAGTTTTAGAAGGTGTCATTTATTTATCATGATGATTTTTTTACCTAATTTTTTGAACAAGTAACGTTGGCTGCTGACTAGAGCTCTGAAAAACCTGATACAATGCATCCTGGTTATTTGGCAAGTCTCATTAATAAGAACGCTTAAAAAGCCTCTTTAAAATCAAGTTATGAAAAGCCTACAGCTTCTTCTCTATCTACAAGATTTACCACCTTGTTATATCAAAAAAAAAGCCACCACCAACAGAATATTGTTTGACAGGAGTTGTTCTTAGCATCTTGCTGTTATTTACCTTCCTGTTATCCTCCTTGCAGTCACAAACATTTTATTTGATAATTTGTTCCAGTATTTTTCTGGAAAATAAAGTTGACTAGCTGGTCAATATTTATTCCCTTCTGACCTGTTTCATCACTTTTTCCATTTCAAAGATAGGTACCTTGCCTTTTTGATTTGTTTTGTGTTCTTAGTCTTTAGGACCTCATCCATCTTTCATGAGTTCCTAAAGATAAATGCTAAGAGTGTATCTCTGAAGCAGACATTCAGCAAATGTCCTTAAGTGTTATGATTCATAGTATTGCATTGCCTAATACTTAGAGACCTTGTTCTAAGAATGAAATTCCAAGTAATTAGGCAACTGTCTAAAGACTGATATTTGTAGAAGGGCAGAAATGGAATTCACCGCAGTTAGCATCCTCAATGCTAAGTATATATACCATACAAAGAAAGGAGTTTATTTAAGACCTTTGCTACTGTAGGATCCCCAGCCTCACTATTTTGGAACCAGCTTAATCTGGATTCAAGAACTGAAATGCCCTCTAAAGGTATAAAAATTAATAATAATAAAAAGAATAAAGCCTCTTTCCTTTGCCAGGCAAGTGAGTTAATGCCTAAATTATTAAACAAAGAAAGTACCAGTAGCTTTAGGCAATAAAATAAGCACAGTCTGAATATGACTTAAAACTTGTGCATTTCTGAGAACTTAAAAGGATGCTTTTTTTCCTGATTTTTTTAAGTTTTCTTCAGCACTACTTTTTAGTTTATTTTCTTGTTCTTAATGACTCCTTATCTCTTTAGAGCTGGTATGATTTGTGTTGATTATCTGGCTACCATTAGCAATTTTAATGAAAAAGTCAATCTTGGAATTCTCTGCTGGGGAATTTCTCTGCAGAATGATGCAGCAATCCTTTTCCTCTTTCTTCTTATATAGTTGAATAAGATTTTTTTAGTAACAGTGATTATTGCACACTTTTTTCCATGCATTATCCTTTTGATTTTCAACCTACGGGTTTGTCCTATTGTTTTGTATTTGTCCTTTGTCATCTGACCTAGTTGCCATTTTTGATATATCTCTTTAAGATCATATTTGAGAAGAATTTGTGATTGTGAGAAATTCCCTTCTCCTTTATTTACTGTCCTTCTCCAACACTCATCAGAATTTCCGTTTCAAAATCATGTGGCTTTAGCATCCAGCTATTACATAAATATGAAAGAAATATTATAAAACATAGTAATACCTGCAGTAATAAATATTTTTAAACTGTATTACTCGATGTATTGCATGTGCCAGATGTGGAGAAAGGCCATAGAGAACAGCTGAGAAAATACTCATTGTTTCATAGAAAAATACAAAAATCACTTAAAGTGATGTAGCACAATAGTAACGATGCAGGTCAAAAATTTCCTGTCAGTTCCCTTTAATGAGTCAAATTGACTTATTTTTGAAACCTCTTACACTTGTTAGACTGAATGCTTACCACCCAATAGAGGTAGCTGTCTTTATGCTAGAAGACCTGTTTGTCTGTTCCTGTTCTTAATTCCTGTTGTTTAACACTTGCAACCTATGACTACAGCTCTGAGCTCTCTGACTTCTGCTCTTTAATTTCTGATTAGTTTTCAATTTTCTGTTCCTGATACTGACTCACTGCATTGGACTTACCTTTTCGTATATCTCCAGATTCTGTGTTCTTTCCCAAGTTCTTTCCCCTGTTTCTCAATATTGTGCTAGATTTCTTTCAGCTCTAAAGATACTAAATATCTAGCCAATTTTGTGGGTGCTATGAGGGCTACTAAACCATATTTCATATGAACAGTCAAATCAAAAGAAAAAAGGTCAAACTGCACAATCTTTATGGGGGTTTTATTTCCATATTCTGATGTCACTGAAAACAATAATCACTCTTGCACTATTTCTGTGCGCAACTTTTCACAAAATTGCACTAAACTTCTTTAGATCTTGGCATTCGTGTGTGTCATATATTTGGTAGTTTTTTGTACTTTGTTTTCTGTTCAACACTACAGAAAGCACCTATGAGTTCATTAAATCTATATCTGTGAAATTAAAAATGTGCAACAGGAATAACTCTTCTGTTTAGATACAGTCTAAACAATTTAAATTTAATTTAAATCTAGTCAATGACTAACAGTGGGATTCAATTTTTGTGTTGTGGTTTCATTTCTGTCTTGCAGGCAACATAATTTCAGTGCAGTTTACATGTGGCAGTGATCATATCTTATGAAGTTCATGTTATACTCACTGGGTATTTAAAGTTTGATTCATCCTAACAATAGGTGTCCGATGCCATATAAGATAGATCAGTGCATCTGTTATATTCATATCTGATTGACAGAAGCTGCATTAGACCTGTGAGAGATTTGTGTCAAACTGGATAGGAAGCTGAAAAACGCAATGTGGTGTGTCTAGACATGTCTAGACATGACAATTAACTGACTGAAGCAAGCCTTCAGTTCACATGAGAATGTCAATCTTTAGCTTCCTAAATGTAGACATCTATACACTGATTCTACCGAGATCTGAGTAAAAGTATGTGCTCCTTCTCTTAATCCTCAGCTAATATCACCTTCCTCTGATAAAGCCTGTATGACAGAAATACAGAAAATCAGAAACTTTGTAATATCTACTGATAATGTTTCTTATTACTTCCTCCCCCTTGAGACAGACTATAAAACCCTTTGGCTAATACAAAAATGCACAGAACAACTTTCAATTGCTGAAGTGTAACTCTCTAGTGACTTTTTGTATGTTCTGGGATACCTTACCTAGGCCATGGTGTTGTCACAGAAAGTTTTGGGTTACATTTGGCTTACATAATACCTGCTGGTTCAGTATTATGGAAAATCCAGGCCACACCAAATTAGGTGCCTATATTTAAACTGGACTGAACCTTAGCAAAACAGACATTCACTTAGAAGTTCCCAAATACATTCAGAACAAGTGTTCAGAAGCCTCATTTTTACCTAGATGCAGCCGATGCAAATGCAATTTGGAAACTATAAGTTAAAATGGCCTAGTGAGCAGGGAATTGAGTTAAAGCTCTCATAGTAAATGGAATAAAGAAACCTCACCTTCTATTCAAAATCAAATCAGTGTACCAATAAATTTAGTAGTTCTCAATACCTGAGACTTCAAAGACACCTGAAAATCTTCCTAGCACCCATATAGTTGGATAATGGTGCTGCACTATAGAGAAAAGAAAAAAAAAAAATCTTCCCTAGTCATCACAAAATGCTGATTAGCTTTTGAGAAGTGTGAAAACATCTCTTGGTTTTTAAACTGTTTCAGCATATTTCTGTTTCATGTAAGTTATAAAATCATTGAATTTTTTTGTTTGTTTGTTTGTTTTGCTTTGCTTTGTTTTGCTTTTTTCCCTGCAGTCCGGGATTCTCACTTCAGTTATATATTAATTTCATTAATATTTTAAGTAGCTTTCATACAATGCTTCACAAAATAAATAATTGTTGACTTCACCTTTGACTTACAGGTAAAGAAAGTGAAATATGTTTGCTAAACTCTGGTAACAAACAATGGAATTGTAAAAATAGAAATTTGGAATTCTGAACATTTGCCCAACATGTGGCAATCCTATAATGCTTCCAAATATATCTACTAAACTGTCTCTTCTTAATCCCCCCCTAAAAAAAAAAAAATGAAGTAATTAAAAGCTTTTAGTATGCACTTTAAGATTTAAATCTCAGTATTTAAAATTTTTAGACTTTTAAATTTTTCCTATGAAATCACAACATTTGGGTTGCCCAGGGAAGTTGTGAATGCTCCATTGCTGGCGGTGTTCACAGCTGGGTTGGACATAGTCTTGGGTGACATGGCTTAGTGGGGGGTGTCCCTGCCTATAGCAGGGAAGTTGGAACTAGATGATCTTAAGGTCCTTTCCAACCCTAACTATTCTATGATTCAATTATTTATTGTTTTAAACTTCTTGCCATTTAATTTAGTGTCAGTGTTACAAGTGATCATGGATGTTTTTTTAAAAACACTTGGGTATATATGAAAGGGATGTAACCTTAATTACACAAACAAAATAGTATCGAATTCAGTATAGAAGCAGATGAACAGGGACATGGAAATGCATCTGCTGGTGTGCCTAAAATACTCATCCAAATTAAGCAGTATAGCTAAGATTCTCCTTTACAATGATTGGTTTAATATTTATACATTTTATCTGCATAGTAGCCTCACCCTAGCTTATAAGAAATGTCTGGTGGTACTGCTTCATTTTCTGTGTTAAAATTCTGGCTGTAGTTTGACCTCTAGCAAGCAATAGGAAAGTAAATTGCCTGGCTTCTTTACTGAAGAAGTTTGAAGTCACTTGAAGAAAGGTGATTCAGACTCACTGTGTTATTGGAAAAAGGAATTTTATTGTCTGCAATTCTGTGAAATATTTCCTCAAATACCAAAATAAATTTAGCTTTATTTTTGTACTTCCACCTATCATTTAGATTCATCAATTGGAATTTCCAAAGATAAGGTTAATCTAATACTTGGATTAGATGTTAGTTTGATTGAGAGGAACTGAGAACAGGGAGGAAGTGTTACAGATCTGTTCAAATTCAGAATACACTGTAAAAAGAACTGTTGCCCACAGCTGTTGTCTGACTACTATTTTTCTGCAAACAGAAGAAAAAAATAATTTTAGCCAGTATCACGGCTTAAATATATGAAGGATTTAGAGAAAAAAAAATCTCATTTGAAGAAAGGAGACAGCAAAAAATGCTATAACATATTGAATAGAAACTAAGAAGCAAACATCATAAAACTTTCAAGCACAGCATGAAAGAAACCCAAAGACTTGCAAGCATGAGATGAGTACATACTTTTATTTCTGTATACTAAGTCATAAACTGAAAAAGAAATTTTGGTCTGGAGACATACTCTGTTTTCTTATAATTTCCTTCATTTTTATGAAGGTTGGTATATCATGATTTAATTTTATGCAACTCAGTATGTGTTCAGAGCAGTGCACATCCTTAAACTTGCACCATTCACAATGTCCCAAATCAGTGGCTTTTGCAATTCCTAAACCTTCAACTTTTTCCGTATCTCAGAATTGCTTACAGTAATTAATGCTGTGTTGAGCAATGTGCTTAATATTTATTTGTTAAACTCAAAATCCACTATTCATGTGACCTTCAGGATTTAGTCAGTCTTCAGCTCAGTGGCTGACAGTAAGAACGACTTCCATCTAAGAAAAAAAAGGCCTTTAGATACTTTTGTGTTGGGTAAATGGCAGTTGATTCCTGCAAGAGAAAAGTGTAGGCCTATTGGAAAATATTTTTGAAAGGACCTCCACCAAATGTGGAACTATTTAATTAAGTTTTCTAAAGACATTTTATGAAAACCATTTATACATTTATTAATAAGCTTAAAAACAATTTACCATTTAAACTAAGGACAAGTGGCCTGTTGGAAAACAAATAAAGAATGCGTGTTATTAAATCTCTACAAAGTCCAAAGTTTGAATACAGAAACCAAAAAAAAAAAAAAATCAAGCAATATTAATTTAGAAGACACTGAGGAGCTTCAAAATTATTTGTATTTTTCATGGAAAACAGACTAAGACTTCACTATTATATAAGCTCACAGTTTTAGCATTATTAGTGAAAGTCATTAGTACTTAATAGCATTGTACTACCAGTTACAGAATTACTTTAAAGGACTTAATGTCAGCTTCTAATATATGTCTACATTTCCAAAACTATCATAACAACTAAAACTGTTAAACTGAAACTGACGTTTCAACAGGTAAAACAAAACCTTTAGGGTAGACTTAAGAACTTTGTGAAGATGAAAAGCTATTCTTTGTGGTGCATATATGCTGTGAATAAGCAATAGCATTCCAGACCTGCATTTGTAAAAACTATAAAGAAGAGCTAATAAAAAATTTTACCTATCTTTTCAGTGAGGAAAAGCTGATAATGGGATTGAGTGCGCTCTCAGCAAGTTTGCTGATGACACCAAGCTCTGTGGCTCTGTTGATATGTTGGATGGAAAGGATACCATCCAGAGGGACCTTGACAGGCTTGTGAGGTGGGCTGATGCCAACCTCATGAAGTTTAACCATGCCAAGTGCAAGG
>JASSUY010020573.1:0-30120 GCA_032466535.1 Forpus xanthops
TTTTTTTTTTTTTTTTTTTTTTTTTTTTTTTTTTTTTTTTTTTTTTTTTTTTTTTTTTTTTTTTTTTTTTTTTTTCAATATCCCATATGGAAATCAAATAATTAGACTCCAAAGAATTGTTATAACAGCAGTGAAAGGTATTTGTGATTTTTCCAGTGCTCACATAAAACTGCACTCATAATTTCTCAATAAGCATAACAGTTCTTACTAGTACAGCTGTCAATTGACAAGGAGAAAAATGAACAAAACAGCAACAGGTCGCTTGACCCTTTGGTAGTGAATGCTCTTAATGGATGGTGGTGCTATGTTGTTGCTCCTGAAACAAAAACGTGCACTCAAAAAAATCCACTCCTCTGCTATCTCATTGCCTGCTTTCCTTCCTTGATGCCATATGTTTACTTGTTTGTTTTTTTTTTTTTTCCTGGACTTCTGTATCTGCAGATGTATGTCTTAAGTTGTTTTCACAGTGAAACATGGTCACATTTCTAGCTTTTGTGTGTTCTCTTTCCTACTCCTTGGTTTGGTGTGTTCATCACTATCTCCTACTGGCTGTAGCTGTCTTCTGCTGTTATGGTACTGCCAGTGGTGGAGCACGTTTATTCTTAAAATTGTCCAGCAATATGGCTTATTTGGCAAGCTGACAGGGCTGCTCTTGCACCATAAGCTTCCGATGGCAACATATGAAATGAAAGAGTTGGCTGGACTTGCCAGTATTACAGTCCAGCCTAAGTTTCTTGTCTTTTATTTTATAATCAGATGAAATGGGGCAGCTCAGACCATTAAAGAGCCATGCCTTTTGCATGCCAGGAAACAGTGAGTTTGACTCATTTGTCAAGCTTCTTTATGTCTTTACACAATTTCTTTGATTTGCAGCTCTTTTGGACTTATTGTCTCCTATTTGAAGGCTTCTCCTGGTCCAGGGACTCATTTTAAGTTGCTACCTGGTAGCATGGCAAACTGTTCAAAAGACATGAATGTTTTTTTAAGCAAGTTAGTGAAATTTCATGGAAGACTTTTTAACTAGTTTATATCAGAAAGCAGCAATGGTGTCTATGAAAATTTCCTACAATTACACAACTGCTGTTCCCCTAACTAATTCACCTGCTGCTTGTCATGAAGGTTTGTTTTTTTGAGCAATTCTGTTAGCACCTACAGAAAACTGGTTATCTGACTGAAGAACTTATTTCAGTTAATTCCACATGCAGGTGCAACTTAATTTAAATGGCGTTAAAATATTTTAGCTAGTAGCATATAAAACCTGATTTCTTTCCACCCAACAGTAGCCTGTTTGAAACCAGCTATTAGAGTAAATATACTTGAATTAAGCTTTTGTATTCTATACAGTCTTTTCTATATTTGCTTGTTTCTTTAAAATTTGAAAGGAATTTAATGGGAAAAGACTTTATTAATGTGTTTGGGGGATGTTAATTGTTTTTATTTTTAAGTAGAACTTTTCTGTCCAGATGCAACATGAAAGTTTGGCATTTGTACATTTTTTGTGGGTAGGTTTTATGAACAGCAGTCATAGGATTACAGGATAATGCAGATTACATGTAGGTGTGTAGTTTTAGTTTGTTTCTCAGTCACGGTCACCTATGGTTTTACGGTTAATTTAACTGTGAAACAGGTTGTTTAATTCATAACCTTCAAGTATACAGATGCATAAAAAGCCATATTAATATCCTTATATAGTGGAAACAAAACATTTTCAGTGATATTTCATACTTCTCTGAGAAAGTCCAGTCTTGTAATTTCAGTCAGTGAATTTGCTTCACAAACTGTGAACCGTACTCAAGACATTTCAATATCAATAATATTTTCCAGCTAAATTTTGTTTTGAAGAAAGCCTTCTAGCTGTCATAACAAAGGTTTCAGATGGGCACAAGTTCAGGTAATTTAATTTTTAAATAATAGCATATAAAATACTGCATTTTAGATTAAACACTTTAGGTGGGAAACCTTGGTATGCTTTGAAATTGCTGAAGCTTTCTGGCAGAAGTTTATGCCAAGCTGCTTTTAAATTTGTCTGTCTCAAGGTGAGCACTCTTGTCTGTTCAGCATTGTTCTCTATGAATGTTTTCCTCCATAGAGATAAATAAGGCTTGTTAGGTGGCTGAAACCTGTATTTCAGTATTGTGTCAGAGTCTCTGGGATTGACTGACTTGAAGCAAATAGAAAGAAAAGGCCAGAATGATTCACTGTCTTTCCTACCTTTAACAGTGGTTTAGTTCACACACTGATTACCATCTTCAGCCTTGTCAGGATCTTTTTTGGCCCAGGGAGACATGCCAAAATAGATCTTTTTCCACTTCTGGTATCTCAAGGAGCTTGGGAATTAGCACACGGGGAAGCAACACACTTTCCACATGGGATCACACTTCTGCTTGAGGTAAAGGAGCCCACACACCAGTCTCATGCTGAGCAACATTTCCTCCGAGTGCCTTTCCCATAATAATGGTGGTACAAACGATTACTTTTCTAAACTCACAAGTTACTTGATTCCTGATCTTCTTAGGGGATTGAAACATTTTTCCCTGCAGCTGCAACCAAGACACTGTGTGCCCTGCCTGTTCCACTAAACCCCATTGGATATTGGACTAGTACATAGTTTACAATGTGGTATTTGCTCTCCTTTTTATTTTCAGCGCTCTCTAGGGAAAAATAACTGCTCCCCACTATCATAATTTATGAAATCTGTTGAACACCTTGCATTTGAAGTCTTTGGTCCCACACATCTTGAGTTTTTGGTGTTTTAAAGGTATTTTTTTCCTGCTGTTTTTTTCAATATCATTAATAAAGGGTCTAAGAGACTTTTAACAACGTTGTTATGGCACTAAATAGTTATGATTTCTGTATTCTAAGTTCCAAGTCTTATCTAGCTGCCTAATATTATATGGTGACAGTCATGTCAACACCTTTTGACTATTGGGGACTGCTTATTCCATCAAATCAATACAGACTTATTTATGCCTTCACTAAGCAATACTGCTTTCTATTTAATGGTGTTGCCTGCCTGACACCATTTCATCACTTTTGCATGGCTTATAGTGCTCTCAATTGTTTAAAATGCTCAACTATGCTTCCCAAGTTATTGTTCCTCTTGAGTTATAGCGTGGAGTATTAACTGGCTTGTGGTTTTCTTTGACCTTGTAATGGTACAACCTACCACCCATCACTGTTAACAAAACAGCCCAACAAACAATTACGTATGAATTAAGTAAGTAGATAGGAAAATAATTTTATTTCCATAGTAATGAAACTTAGCTGTAGATGGGCAGAAGAGTGAAGTATGAATCAAAAAAAAGTTATCAAGCTTAATTTTTGTCACAAATTGTGGTGTGTTTGGATAGGATTTCAAGGCAAGGATTCATGTCTTTGCATTTCAAAGGGAAAAGTAACAAATAAATATGCATGACTTTTGTTAGAAGAAAGAAAATGCCTTCTGTGCTATTTATTTTTGGCTTATGTGTGTGTCAGTTCATTTCTATAAATGAAACAGGAAGCTCCATTGTTTTGCCTTAGTGTATATTGTCTGATTTAAACAGAATTCAAAACTCCAAATACAAGCATCTAGTCATGAAGATATTCACCCAGCACTTCAGAAATGTGTTTCTGCCCAACTTTATAAATCCATTTGAGAATTAATAATTAGGCATTCTTAAAAACTGCCAGTCATCCAGAGGCTGTTCCCAAACCTCCCAGGCAGGGAGGCTGAAGGAAACCAACACTGATGTCCCTATTTCCTGTCACTTTGTAGTACTCAGAAAATATTTACAGAGTTCATATGCTTTCGTATGGCTTAGATGGCTCAGCCACCAAGCCACTAAACTACTTTGGAAACCCAGAAAAGCTGTTGTATCTCTACTCTTTAGAAGATGTGCTGTTCAGGGTCTAGTCCAAGATTGCTGGATGGGAAAAATCAGAGGCAACATAGCTGTGGAAGGGTTTCTCTGAAAGCCATGAATCCAAGACTCTGCCCATTAATTTCACACTCTTCCCCTTTCTTCTGCAATGGTTACTTTATGGAAAATAAATTAATAATTTTAGCATTACAGACCCCACAACAAGTTTAGGTCCATGTTTCCTGAGGAAGCAGAGGCATCATGAGGTGATCCTTAGGAAGGAATCTGAGAGAGAACTGTTTTCTCTGTAGTTTGGGCTGGCATAGCTCAGCTGGGTGCAGAATGCAGGGATTTTTTGGGCTTTGTGTATGTGGTCCTGGGTACCCAGCAATGGATTCCAAATTCCATTCTAATGTCTGATGCATAAAAGTGAGACACTTCAATGTTTAACCTTTAAGTGGGGCTAGAACATTCATGGTTCTGCACTGTATTAAGCGCAAGATCTTAAATGAGTGGGACTTAGAACTCTGAAAATCACATTTTTTGGCTACAGTATGCAGAAGTATTGTGTTTGTGGAAGGTTATGGTAGTCACTCTGCCACAACAATGACATCAGAATAACCAGCATTTGAAAACTATTGTTTATCACCTTATGTTTATCTAGCTAAATAATTGCCACAGCTTTAAATGAAAGTAGTTGAGTATTACATATGTTTGTATACAATTGATCCTAGACAAAGATGTGCCAGAGCAGGGCAGCCTAATAGTCAATCTGTTCTAGGGGCCTTGAGGCACACTGGTATGTGCTGTGTAGACACAGGTACCATGCCATATTCCTCTGAACTGATCAGAACAGACCAACATTTCAGGAAGGTATCCATGGACTGAGAGAACCATAAGTAGCCTTATTTCAGTTCATTCTGTTTTGTCATGCAATTTAAACTTTGTTATTTCAGCCATCTTAGAAGATAATTAATAATTTAGAGCATCGATCTCCCATGGTGCTTGGATTAATTAGCTTCCTTAGAGCAAACAGGTAGCACTAGATCAAGATAATTTAGACAAGGATTTACTATTTGAATAGCATACAGAAAATTAATAACAGTAAATTTTCTGTTACTCCTGTAAATTTTATCTATATCTGCTCCATATCAGTTCCATTATCTATCAAGAATAAAGTATGCATGTCTCTTTCTGTAAATATTTACTGAACAAAGATTTTGCATACAAAAAGGCTTGTATTGAAGAGAATTTTTACTTAACTGAACTTTTCATAATCAGTAAGACAAGATTAAAAAAAGAAAAAAAAATCAATGGAATCTGTTCATACTGTGGAACTTTAATACTACCTTAATGTGCACATTTATTTTGACCTGTTGGTGCAGTGGTAAGGAAATATTCTTAAATATACGAAGAGGAAGAATTTAAATAGATAAATTATTTTGTACTTCCTCCTCTAAAAAACTCCTCAAATTATTTTCTTTTCAACAATGCAAACTGTAACAAAAGAGAAATGCTGCCTATTACTATTTTCCTAATGTTATGTACTTCATATGAGAAAGCCTTCAAAATTTAAGCTGACCTGTAAATTTCAGTTGGCACGAGAAGAATTTGTCCAGCCCGATTTCCTCTTCTCCATACATTATCTCTTTTATTAGGATGATCTTTAGTAGGTTGCCAGATGAACAGTGTTTGTGCAACTTGTCAGCTTGCATTGCATAGATAAAATTCCCCATAAAGTCTTTGATTTCAAATATTAATAAGGAAGGAGTGATTTAAGTAATCCTCATAAAAAATATAGATTAGTCAGTTTTCAATCAAAGATTCTGAGCAGATTGTAATTCCATTTTGAGAGATGACTTTAATTATTTTAAGATGAGAAAAAGTTCTGCACCAAGGATTATTGAAGCATTTATATACCCTTATAAATAAGCTTATGTAGAACTATGTTAAAATAGATCTTACATCAGAGTTTACAGAAAGAGTAATTTATAATGTAACATTATGTATTACGTTGTGTACATATTCATTGTATATATATTATTGTATAATGTTATGTTATTGTAATTCAGTAATACTGCAGTTATGACAGTAAATATCATGGTCATGAATTCTAGCTAGACTGGAAAACATAATCTGGGTAGACTGTTTTTCAGACAGCACTGTATGTGCAAACATAGAGAGCTCAAGAGCAGACACGTAAAGCTCCCTGTCCTGAACTCTCTGTAGCTGAGCGTGCCTTTCAGACAGATCTTGCAGGCTAGCGGAAAACTGCTGTTTTTGTAACAGCAGTGAATTCCCTTTTCTAAGTAAATAGATAACCCATGCAAGAAGGATAGAATTGCAGCCCAAATTCCTCACCTGTTTTGAAGTTCTCAGGTTTGGTTTATAATATAAAGATCAATGTGGAGATACCACAGCTACATCCATTTTTGATTAGCCACTGAATTCTGAGCTTTTCGTGAAGATGCAGATTCATTTTTCCACAGCTTTGTCTCTGCCAGGGTGAATGACAAATGTAGCCTACTTTGTATATTGCCCTCCAACTATGTTAGGTGATGTGTAGCACACATTATGCCCTAAACTTGGGCTGTTTAGCCTGGACTATATAGCTTGGGTTGTAAGTTATCAGCTACTGCTGGTGCACCCAGTAGAAACAGTAATTTTTCATTCCTGTTATATTGAGTTGCTTTTCAGTTGCCTGGACAGCAGATCAATACTCTTTCTCTTCCACAAATAGATACACAGGGTTGGAGCCTATGTGGTTACGTGGCTGGTGACTGGCATAACAGTAGAGACCTGTCCAGTTCTATGAATTTGTCAAAGGCATTTCTTGAACGTACATGATTTTGTCTTCCTTTCCTACTAAAGTTCTCATCTCTTATATTTCCTTTTTGGGTATGTGAGGTTTTAGTTTTGGGATGTTTCCTTTAGAGTTCTATCTTTGTTTGTTTGATAGTTTTTCTCTTTTTTTTTTTTTTCTTTCAGTTGCCCCCTTGCTGGCTTTTTCTAATCTTTTTTTTTTTCATTAATGTAATTATTGACAAGCTCCAGCCTTGTCTTTCCCTTCAGCCTCACTCTCTTCTTTCTCCTACATTTCTTTGCATTCCAGCTGCCCATTTCTTCTATATAACTTGGAGAGGAGTAGAGGGTCAGTAGATACCTCTTTAAAAGTTCTCATGCCCTACACTGGAAGAAATCAATGTCTGAAAATACCTGAGGGCTTGCAGCTTTGCTGATAGGAAAATCCTTTCCACATGGCCTAGTGGACATTGTTTGTTGTGGGCATGCAGCTTCTCTGCATTCAAAAAGGTTAGTGAACAGGACTGTGACAAGTTGTGCCTATATATCCATCACATTTTCTGACTTTTAACACTTCACTGTCATCCTCCATTACCAAGCAATATTAGATTCCCATTAGCAACATTTTAGCTGTCACTTTCCTGGAGCTGAACTTAGACATCATGCAATTTACATGTTGTATAATTAATGTATATTTTATTCTGGTACTTAACCCTCCTAGTATCTTAAGATCTAAGCATCTGTTTCCCCTGTTCGCTAAAGAATAGCTATTATTTTGGATATCATAATTTTAAATGTAGTTTTCTTGAACTGAATATGGACAAGTCCTGATATGTAGCTCAGAATCATTATTTGCAGTTTCTTTTTTGATCAAATAAGGCCTTGGGCTTTCCCTCAGATCTTACTATTTGCAAACTCATATCTAGAGACAATAACTTTTATCTTGGAGTTTGTCTAAATTAATAAATTTGCTTGACATCAGAGCTAAGAATTTTTCCTCTCCAAGGCATAGAATGCTTTCATCAATATTCAACTTCAATTTAAATGGCACGGTACAAATAAAATAAGTCACAAGTGAAATTTGCTTCAAATTTATCATCCATAACGTTTATCAGGGCTTGGTGTACTTAGGACAAAAGATATTTGTGGAAGTGATGTAAATGTTACATCTATTGCTTAGGGAAGAATTACATATGTAAGAAATATTTTAGTGGCCCAAAGAAAGCTATAAATTGCAGTTGCTGATCTTTTGTTTGACTTTCATTTATTATAAAAGAGAAGTAAATACAGTTTTGTCATGGTTTAAGCACAGCTGGTAATTCAGAACCATGCAGCCCCTCACTCACTTCCCCTCTTCTGCCCCCCAGCTCACGGAGAGATGGGGAGGAGAATCAAAAGAATGTAACACCCATGGATTAAGATAAGAAAAGTCCAGTAGCTAAGGTATAATACAAAACTACTACTGCTACCACCAATAATAATAAGGGAATTAACAAGGGGAGAGAATATAAAACTAAAAGGGGAAAAGGAAAAGAAAACAGCAAACATAAGTGATGTACAGTACAATTGTTCATCACCTGCTGACCAGTACCCATCCTGACCCGAGCAGCAGTCTGCCCTTCTAGGTAACTGCTGCCAGTTTATACACTGGGCATGATGTGCTGTGGTATGGAATATCCCTTTGGCTAGTTTGGGTCAGCTGTCCTCTCTGTTTTCTCCCAGCTTCCTGTGCTCACTAGCAAAGCATAAGACCAAAAAGTCCTTGATCGAAGTAAACGTTACTTAGCAACAACTAAAAACATTGGTGTTATCAGAGTTGTTCTCAGACTAAAGTCGAAAACACAGCACTGCACCGTCTACTAAGAAGGAGATAAACAACTGTTACAGCTGAACCGAGGGCAGATTTACGTCAGTAATGAATAGAAAATGCCTGATATGAGGCTGTACTACTCTTTCCCTGCATGAATTTCCAGTAACAGCTTCAGTACTTCCTTCAAAATCATACTTGACAAATCTTTGTAGAAATGTCATTTTAAAACAGACAAGGCAGATTTCTATCCTTACTGTATTATCTTAGTATTTGCATGAGGAGTATCCATTCAGTTAATACATAAAACTGAGTTGTGAATTAGGTGTCTTTCTCATTACTTTAGGGAACCACTCTGGTCTGTTTAAAGAATTTAGTGGTAATTATGTCAAGAGCTTGAGTGAAACAGCAGCTCTGTTACATGAACATTTGTTTTACTGTCTTTTAGGATCCCCTATAAAACACTGCAACTTTTCACAATTCCTTTAGAAATATGTAAAGTTTGCTTTTGTTCTGAAGTACATAATGAACAAAATAGCTCGTATACATTCAAGGATTCAAATTAAATGAAACTAGCTACAAACAATTTTATTCAAGCATATTTTCTTCAAACATCATCTTTTTCAGTTTGTTTTCCCCAAGACTTGCAATGAAAAATCTGCTTTCTGATGCTGGTAAGAATTGACTTATTTTCACTCTGACATATGCAGGTCACCTTGCAATGGTACAAGGCTAGAGGCAAACAAAGAGGTCAGTGATGGTTTAGGGAGTTGGAATGTAGATTCCAGATACATGTCACAGCACCTGGCGTATGAGAACCAGTGCATGAAGAGATATTACATATTTTTACTGTATTTTGAGGGTATGAGATACCCAATGCAGCTATTTTTTTTTTTTTCCTTTGCTAACAAAACAAGAAAGCTGTCTTTGCAGAGCTAAATAGGCACCCAATCGGAACTTGTCTTCAAATGTAACTTTTGCTGCTTTGATAGTCAAAGGTGAAAACTATTACAACAAGTCCTCATACTCTTCATTACCAACCTGAAAAATTTTGATGTGATATTGTGACAAAAATAAAAGTATCATTACCTCCCTGCAAGTGTGCTGGTGGTTTCTCTGGGAGAAGCTTTCAGGCTAGTGACAGAAAAAATGAAGCAGGGTTTATGTGACAGTGGGAGTGATCCTAGGCAGCCACTGTTACCTGCAGTTGAAAGTGATTATAACAAATGGTAGGCTTCTCTAACAGTACATACTTCATGCAAAAATCTAGTTACCCTTTCTCAGTATGTTTACTTTCACCCTCTTGCAGTGCACGTTTCATCCCCAAAGCATCCATTCACTACCTCTGGTTTTTCTCGCCTCTTGACTAATATGCCAAATACTTGACTGCTTTAAGAAAGGATATGACCCACAGTCTACTTGATTGCCTTTTTTTCTGTTCCAGTGGCAGACTGAAAAAATGTTATGGCTAGCCCTGAACTTCTAAGCAATGATTATTTAGTCAATGTGATTTTAGTGTTGCTGGTGACTTTTTGCATTATCTACAGAATGGATGATCATGATGTTACCAATACTGATCTGTGGTGCAGTTCTGAATAAACCACTGTAATTTATTCTAGTTGTCTAGTAAAGGCTATTACAGTCTTAAGCTACAGCTTGCAGAGAGCTTAAGCAAATCTTTGGAGCCATCTAATGGGGATATAAAACCAATTTTATTTAATAATCTTTGATTATAGCAGTTTCTGATGTTAATGACAGAATTTCTGCTTTGTGCATCTCAAAGACAGAAAGGTAGCCAATGGATGACTGCCTTGTGTAAAAGGTTGACATTGCTCTATCAGCGGGATAACAAATGTTTCCCATAGCAAATCTTTTGAGTATTCCATTATTCTTTCTCAGTTTCAAAGTTTGTGATTAGAATAGAACACAGGGGCGTTGCTGCTAACCCACAGTTTGTTTTGAATGACCTTCTTGGTGATCCTGCCACTGAATTCAGTTTTGATAGTTTGCTAAATTGTGACTAATATGAAAAGCAGTATTATTTAAAATGTTGTTCTTATTACAGGATCTTATTTTAGTACCTTTGGAAGTTTAGGAAGAACAGAATACTTAATTTATAAAATATTTTTCCTGTTTGGCATCTCAATGAATATTATTCCTTTGCAAAAAAAATTGCTTTTTTAATTCATAAGTGAAAACTTTAAGTGTGAATTGAGACTTAGTAACAAGTGGAGCACTATGCTGTGTGGCTGTATTGGCTGGCAGGTAAGGTAGGATGCCTTAGATGAGTAAAAGTATTGCCATCGATTTGAAAAATACAAGCATTCTTAGATAATAGAAGAGTTGGGAATAATTCTGTCTCTTCTCCTACCTCCCTCTTCCCCTTATCAAATCTCTACAATTTTTTTCAATTTTTTTTTTTCTTGCAAAACTAAACCAAGTAAAAACTTTTCTGTTTTTCCAGTTCTTGTTGGTCTGGAGGTTAGTCTGACTTGGAATCCCTTAATACTTGTGGCAAGTCCTATCCTACATTACAGATTAACCTATAGAATAATTCAAAAAAGCTTTCAGCATTCACATGCGCAGGTCAGGCTGGTAGTTGTTTTATCGATTTTTTTTCAGGTAATCCCTACGTAATGATATAAAGGCATCAAAACCTTGATTCTTTATATTCTTATCCAGGGAGTGCTGAGACAGATTCTCTGTACCTGTCTGTGATGTGAAGACAAGCTGGAGCACAGCATGTAGAAAACGCTCTGGCTTCATCATGATGAAATCCTCTCATTGTTTTCCATGTGGGGAGAAGCTATTCCTTATGTCCAGCCTGAACCTTTCTTGTTTCACTTTACACTTGTTTTGTCTCTTGACACTATCTAAGTATACAGGTATGGTCTTCTGAGGGCTGAGCAGAGAGGGTAATCCCTTCCTTGGATCTCCAGGTTGGTCTCTTGTCCGTACAGCCCATGAGCTTCTGGTCTGTGTTGTTGCCAGGTCACGCAGCTACTCTTGCTCCACTCGCTGTTTGCTGACAGTCACAGGCTTTCCTGCAGAGCTGCTCTCAGCTAGGCAGGCCTTTGCTCAGATTCCTGTGAGGGGCTTGTCCATTCCAGGGCAGGGACTCTACTTTTTTTTTAATTTCACACAGTTCCTCTTGGCCCATTTCTCAGCTGTTCCACATCCCTTCTGAATGGTAGCCCTGTCCTCCAGTGTATTGACTGTTATCACCAGTTCAGTGTCGCCTGCACACTTGAGGAGAGTGTGCTTCATTACCTACTGTACATAATTGATAAAGATTTTAAAAAGGACCTTAAAATTAATCTTGAAATTGAGGCTATATTAAGCAGAGTTCAGCCTCCACTGCTGCCTCTACAATCTCCTCTTAGGTGAAATCTGAGGCTTTTTTGATACTTCAAATGACCACTTCTATATGTATTGCAGTATTTCAGTAAGCTCTGTATTTCTAATATTATAATTATTGTGTTTCAAGAAGACTTGAAGGAGAACGGTTCCCTTTTGTGTTCAAGACATAAAAGTATTGTTGCAGGGTCGTGTTGTTAATAGCGTGCTTCCAGAGCAGAGAGTTCCTTGGATTTAGAAAACACTTTCAGTTAGGGGAAGTGCTTGTAAAAGTTCCTTATAACATGCTGCTACATTTGTCTAAAGTAGGTGAACCACCCCCTGGCATGCACTTAGGTACAAAAATTAGACCTCCAAGTAATTCACAACCATGATTTTATGTTAAGCAATTGATTCAGAAGTTATCAGATGCAAAGACGTGTCTTGGCAGCTGCTCTGAGAGCTACTTTGAGTTGAGTGTCATCCAAACTGATCTAGAAAAAGGGCAGGAAGAAGGACCCCAAAAACTACATGCCTGTCAGCCTGACCCCAGTGCCAGAGAAAGGTCATGGAGTAGGTCATCCTGAGCGAGATCACACAGCACGTGCGGTAAAACTGGAGGATCTGATCTCATCAGCATGGGTTCATGAAGGGCAGGTGCTGCTTGACCAACCTGATCTCCTTCTGTGACAAGGTGACCTGCCTGGTTGATGAGAATAAGGCTGTAGACATTGTCTATTTGGACTTCACTAAAGCGTTTGATGCTGTCTCCCACAAGGTTCTCCTGGAACAACTGGCTTCTCAAGGCCTGGATATGTGTATTCTTCGCTGGGTTGATGGCAGAACCCAAAAACTGCTAGTAAATGGAGCTGCATCTAGTCGGCAACCAGCACTAGTGGTGTCCTTCAGGGCTTGGTATTGGGTCCAGTGGATGATCTGGATGATGAGATTGAGAGCAGCCTCAGTAAATTTGCAGATGATACCCAGTTGGGTGGGAGTGTTGATCTACCGGAGGGTAGGAAGGCTCTGCAGAGGGATCTGGACAGACTAGATTGATGGGCTGTGGCCAGTGGCATGAGGTTCAACAAGGTAAAGTGCTGGGTCCTGCACTTGGGCCATAATAATCCCATGCAATACTCTGGACTGTGGGAAGAGTGGCTGGTAAGCTGCTCAGTGGAAAAGGACCTGGGGATGCTGAATGACAGCTGGCTGAACATGAGCCAGCTTGTGTCCAGGCAGACAAGAAGACCAGTGGTATCCTGGCCTGTATCAGAAATAGCGTGGCCAGCAGGGCCAGGGGCAGTGATCATCCCCTTCAAATACTGTGTTCAGTTCTGAGCCCCTCACTACAAGAGAGACAGTGAATTGGTGGAGCAGGTCCAGATAAAGACAGCAAAGCTGGTGAAGGGCCTCAAGTATAAGTCTTATGAGGAATGGCTGAGGGAACCGGGCTGGTTTAGTCTGGAGAAGAGAAAGCTCAAGGGGGGAACCTTATCCCTCTCCACAACTATCTGAAGGGAGGTTGTAATGAGGTGGAGGTTTTCCCAAGTAACAAGTGAGACAAGGGGCAACAGCCTTAAGCTGCACCAGGGGGGGGTTAGGCTGGATATTAGGAAAGGCTTTTTTCGCTGAAAAGGTAGTCAGGAATTGGAACAGGCTGCTCAGGGAAGTGGTGGAGTCACCATCCCTGGAAGCGATCAAACTGTGTAGATGAGGCCCTTAGTGACATAGTTTAGTGGTGGACTTGACAGTCCTGTGGGAATGGTTGGACTTGATGATCTTAAAGGTCTTTTACAACCTAGTTGATTCTGTGAGTCTGTACACACCACAGATTATCAGATGCATCCCATTAAAATTCTCTTGAATGAAAAAGTATTTTCAAAATGAGAAATACACACTGTCTTAAGCCAGTGGGTTTTTCTATGCCATATTTGTCCCAGTTTATAAAATCAAAGAGTTTTTATTACCTTGTAATCTGTGGAATCAAGTTACCTTCAGAAAACTGATATAAATTCAGTGAGCATTGCTCATAAGAGCAAACGTTTGGAGTATCTTTTTGTGACGATGATGCATAAGTTGCAAAGTACATTTTCCTTGTATAAATTGAATGTGAGAATGGAAGTTTCAGGAAAAAAATAGCAAATAACAGAGCATAAGCAAATATAAGAAGCCAGCTTGAAAACATTTCATTTGTTTTGAAATATTCTCTATCATTACTTTTTCAGTATTAAGTACCTGCTGTATTTTTACTGTTTTCTGCATTTGCTTCCATAGAAAAACTGTGGGAAGATTCCCACTCTGAAAGAGCTGTATTGTGCCTGGGTATTACTTATACCACTTGTTTGTGTTTGGCATCTGCTCTTTTCTGTGCCAGTATCAAGAGAGATTGCTAAGGAAGCCTTCTAGCACAGATATCACCTCAATGAATATGTGAGACACAGCAAATGCAGCAGCCAGATTTATGGCTGGGAAGAGGCAGCTGACTCCAGTACCACTGACTGGGCTGCTTGCCAAGTCTGAGGATTTGGAAGGTGAAGGAGATTGACCTGTTACGGGATCTCTCCTGCAGAGAGTAAGTTATCAGATTGAACTGGTGATACATCAATGAAAGCATGACCAAATGCTATTAAGATAGCAAGTACATTAGTTGTTCTTTGCAAGTGCTTTTCCCATGTGGCAGAAACAAGAAACTTGTACCTTCATGAAAATTAGACAGTAATCTGCATTTATTTACTGTGGGCAGTTACTGTGGGAACCTGTGAACGTGTAAAACTACTTGAGGTTTATTACATGGGAGGTACTGCACCAGAAGTTGTTTCTGAAAAGGCATACAAAGAGGCAAGTTCACATTCAGACTTTTTAATGCTTAATTTTTATTTTTTTTAAGGGAGGGTGGCTAAAGGCTTCTTTATGAAAACTGTGAGATACCACTAACAGGTTGGCTAGTGTCAGCTAAAGCAAGAGATTTTTTCAGGGGTTAGTGGCATCTGCACTGTGTAATTGCCGTAACTATGACATCGTATGGATTTCATTCAATGTAGATTGATACAAAGTAGTGTGGTATCAGAAGGCATCTAGATACAACACAGAAAAGCCAATTTAATACACTGTGTTTGATTTTTTCACTACATTTCACAGTAACAGTGTAGACGTCATTACAAATATTACTGTCACTAGGGAAATAGTGCAAAAATGTCTGGACAACCAGCATTAGCAATCTGCAGCAATAAGGCATCAGTATTAACTTCGCATGCTTCTGGCATCCATCTCCCTTACTACACTTGTCTAACAAGCTGTATTTATAGAATAAGATAATTTTATTTTCTTTTCATATGAACTGAATGAAACACTGAAGGAAGCTTTCCTGCACTACTGACACTGTGTTACAATGCCAGGTGAGCCTGCCCATCCACTGCTACATCAGCATTGATTTACACCACTATCAGTCATGCCAGATGCTAATATGTCTTGCTCATGGGGAAGATGCTGTAGCCTCTGGACTATCTGTGCCTGTGCTTCTCTATTCTTGCAATGAAAGACTTTCCTAGTATACAATTTCAATCTTCCTTACTGTGTTTTTTGCCTAGTAGCTCTTTTTGGTGGATGAGGAGTACTGATCATTCTTCCTGTTTGCAGTCCTTGTCACAGGCCACAGAAACTTGCACTATTAGCCTCAGATAATAAGGTTGAGCAACAAAAAAAAGGCATGTTTTTGTTGCTCTTGCCACAATGCTTAAACTCATGAGGCTCAAACTGAGCTATTTCATCTCAATGCAAAACTCTTCAACTTGAGAAACAGGGAAGAGATGCCAATGCTTAGGCATATTCCGAAATAACTGACTGCTTGAAGTAACTAACATTAGTGGATGTATCTGCTGTGATCTTAAACTGTAATAAACCTGAAGTTATAGTTCACAATGATACTTGCTGCTGTGCTAGATATGAATTTATGGAATAAAAGTGTCTTTGATAGCAAAGATGTTAGCATGTGATGAATTGATTTAAGATACAGTAATGTATTATAATAATGTATTAAATATAACAGTGTGGCATTTTGTGACTGAAACAGTGTCTAGGACCAGAGAAAAGGGATCTGTCTTGAGCTGTGAGGATCTGCAAACAAAATATTTCACTTTCCAGTTGCTTTGATTTGTATAGAAATTTTCAGTGGGGAGCACAGATACATTTTGTTGAAATTGTATGTGTTAAATATGGTTGATTATGCTGTACCTGCTAGGCACTTCTCTGTATGTTAAAGCTGATGTGCCAGTGCTTAATAGCATGTCAGTGTGATGTGAGTGAAGGCTGATACAGAGATCTGATCTGATGCTGGCTGAGCCCACCATGACACTGTGCCAACTAAGAGGCTGACTAATCATCTAAGCTAATCATTGTAGTATCATATTTGGTTAGTAAAATCAGTAATTTCTTTCCAAATTTATATTTCTGGCAAATTTTAATGTTTTTAGATTTTTTCCCCTACTCAGAATGGATCATCCTTAAAACACATATAAGAAATAAAGTTATCTGATGTCCTTTGTGCATCTCTGATATATTATTCAGTTTCAGGCCTGTTTTTTCTTATAAGACATGTAGAAATAAACTCTTCAAATTAATAATGACTCCTGTTTCACAAACCCATGAAAAAAATTGATAGCCTGTTTGTCTGTGATTCTGTACTGGATCATTCTAATGCATAGCAGTAAGGTTGCTGATCAGTTGTAATCTGTGCAATTGTAAAATAAAGTTAATTTGTTCATAATATTATCTTTCTCTGTAGACCTCAACTGCTACCGTTAATATAGTGGTGACGGATGTAAATGATAATGGACCAGTTTTTGACATGTTTCTACCTAAAAACCTGTCTGTACAGGAAGAGGAAGCCAATGCTTTTGTTGGTCAAGTAAGGGTAAGTTACTATCTGTGAAGAGTTAAATTGTTTATTGCCCAAGCTGCACAGGCAATTAGGAATGGCCGCAAAATAATTGTGCCTTAGACCAACTCACATCAAAATGTGTTAGGTTTAAACACAAACTGTCCCTTGTCAGTTTGCTTAATGTTTTTATGCTTCTTTTCTACGCTTAATAGCTGAAGAGCTTTTTTCATTTACAAATAGCATATTAAAATACTGGTTTTGAAGAGGCACCTCTGTAAGAGCATTCTTGTAACAGATTTACAGTGTTACAATGTTGTTGCCATGTTTTTATGCTCTTACTGATTTATTTTAAAACATTTTTCTGACATACTGAAAGAGTGATATAGCTGTATATGGAGTTGTCACACATATAGAAAATTTTAAGGCCATTAAATGGAAAAAGCAGTTTAACTGTTGACTGAAATAATTGGTCACCTGTCATGGAAATAGATGGCACTTGAAACATGTATCAATTTTTTTGGAAAAGTCATTTTTTTCTCAGATCAGGTGAAAGACGAAAGTATGAATTGTTTGTTGTTTTTTTTTTTTTTAACTATTAGTTGAATATAGTGTTTCATATTTCCTTCAATGACTGAATAACTTTGTGGGTTTCCATGAAGGTTGGATGCAGTAAGAGCTGCAGGTAAAAGATAAATTTGAAAAAAACGTTTTTTTCAGGGAGTTAGACAAAAAGATCTGTCTTTCTTTGCAGTAGGAACCATAGCAATAAAAAAATGGAAGCTCCTTAACTGCTGTATTAGCAGTGCCTTCAGAAAGAATAGAACATTTTGGGTATCATAGGAACCAGATTGGAAGGCATATAACCATAATAACCATGTCTCTTTCCAAATTTATATTATTCACTAAGACATGCATCAGTGTTTCTTGTCTGTCATCTTTCTTGTTAATGTTCTGTTGTTTTTTTGTGTGAACTTCAATTGTTTTCTGGTATTTATAAGTTAAAAGAATGCTTTTTTGGAATAAGTTTTGAGTTTCCTTCCAATTTTGTTCATTCAAGTTTAATTTCATTCAAGTTATACTTTAAGTTTTGTAGACTTATTCAGTACAGTTCCATTTACACTTACGCTGAAATGGTTCCACATGTGTCTGTGCTGTGCTTGCTGGTACCATTAAAGGTGGGTACTGTGCTGAAGCAGTCCAAGCTCAGGTGTAATTTTTAAAGAAAAATAACATTTGTGGGCATTGATGAAGACTGCAATTTTTCTAAAGCTTTTTTTTTTTTTTAATGTCTGATGAAAATTTCAGTCATGTCAAAGGCTATTTTGAAGCCTTGGACATGTAGAAATTAGGATCCCCCCAATTAAATTAGTTTTCATAAATTGGTAAGTTATTGCTTTGGGTTTTGCCATTGTATTAATCTCATATGGTCATCTTTCATTTTGCATCCTAAAATGTATGGACATGATATTTCAAATCAGTAACAAAAAAATTAAAATGAATTTTGAGTTTTGCCGGGTGCCCTCAAGGTGCGATAATCTACTCAAACACTACATTGAGTAAATAAAACAAGTTATTGCAATATAACCAGTATAATTACGAAACTGTATTGAAGTGAAAATATATAATGAAACCTTGTAATAGCTTATTCCTAGTTGTGGAATGACAGAAACTTATGTCATTCATTGTCACATTTATCACCAGTCCTAATTCCCAGCTGTTGTGGTTTAATCCCAGATGGCAACTAAATACCATGCAGCCTCTAGCTCACCCACCCCACAGCACCAATGGGATGGGGTGGAGAATCAAAAAAAAGGTGAAACCCATGGCTTGAGATAAGAACCATTTAAAAATTATAATAAATAAAGTACAATAGAATATTATTACTACTACTAATAATAATAATGAAAAGGGAAATAACAAGGAGAGAGAGATATAAACCTAAGAAAGCAATAAGCAACAGTGATGCACAACAGAAGTGCTCACCATTCCCTGACAGATATTCATCCTGACCTGAGCAATCACTGGTCCCTCCTGGGAAATTTCCCCCAGTTTGTATACTGGGCATGACATGTTGCGGTATGGAATACCCCTTTTGCTAGTTTGGGTCAGGTGTTCTGTCTTTATTTCCTCCCAGGTTCCTGTGCCCCTCCTGAGAGACTGAGAAGTCCTTGACTTAGGATAAGCATTACTTCTCAACAACTAAAATATTGGTGTGCTATCACCAGTTATTCTTAGATTAAAGCTAAAACACAGCACTCCACCAGCTACTAGGAAGAAAATTAACTGTCCAGCTGAAATCAGGCCACCAGTATCTGTATGGAAAAAGCTTTTACTTTAAAGCACAAACATTTAATGTAATTTCTTCTGTTTCATATTCACAAATGCTAATGGTATAGAAAAGGGTGGTTTGAGCATTTGGAATTTTTTTCTTGCTTCAGTGAGATTATTGAAATAATCATAGAATCATAGAATAGTTAGGGTTGGAAAGGACCTTAAGAACATATGTGTTTAGGTGTAGCTATGTTGTTTGAGGATATTCTTTAAAATCTGTAATATCTTTTGTTATGATGTGCTTCATAGTACATTAGAACTGCAGTAGGTATGGCAGAGGTTTCTATGGGAAAACATTGTATATTAGAAGCTGTAATGTGGGTAAAATATAAAGGCCTATTTTAGATGAAAATAGCCTGGTAAAAGAAAGTAGTCCTTATTGTGTCATGCATTTTCACTAAGAATTAAACCATTGACTGGCATGTCTGCATTTCAGAATGTCTTTTACGATATTTGTTTGAACCAGAAACCTGAAATCCACCAGAGTAAGCAGTAAGATAAATGATTTAAAAACAAACAAACAACAAAAAAAAAGCAACCAAATCCCCCAACCCCAAACCAGAAAGCCACACAAAACCTCTGAACAGGTTCAGTGGTGTCTCTTTCCCTTTTGAATGTTGTCTTCCCATTTTTGTATGGGGAAAAATATAGCAATATACTACCTTATAACCCAAAGCGATATGGACCCTGCTGTTTATTGAGGCAGAAGACCTTGTGATGAAGCATACAGAAAAGGTGCTCAACTACTTTGATGCCTCAGGGGGGGGTTTACAGCTAAGGTTTGGTATCAGATTATCAGTTGCCTGAGCCCAGTGTCAGTCTGGGGGAAGAAAGTACTACCCATTGAAGTTACTGGCTGCTTAAGGAAATAAGACATAAGCATAATACAACATAATAACCTGAATGCGGAATGAATGACCAAACTGCCTCCAGAGGTTCTTCTCAATGGAATTAATTTTGTTTCTATTCAGCTTATTATTTGAATGTATTTTATAGTGAAATTCATTATTTTCTTTGTGCAAGATCCACAAAAATAAATTCTTTTAAATGTTTTGATTATTATTAGCAGCTACTTCCCCCTCAGACCTAAATGCTAGTTGACTTGATAGTAATACTGGTAGGTCTGATAATACATTAGTTCTGTAATGTCAATAAGTTGAAAGGTTCAGATGTAACAAATTTATCAGTACCTAAATAAATGTTAGAAAAAATTTGAATAATCTGAAAAGCTATTGAAATGTTTTTCCTATTCTTGACATTCAGTACAGGCTTCTCTTTCTTTCTTCTCATAAGACCATAAAACTTCATGTGTCTTGTCTGCTCATCTGTTCTAAACAAGTGACAAATTTCATTCACCACCCTTCTTTTGTTCTCTCTACCCTAATACAGATAAGGTTATAAGCAATTTGAGGTATAAAACCAATTAGGTCAAATGTTCCCATGAATAACTCCTGCTGCAGACAAGAGATTTCTGTGCTCTGCTTTATTTTCTTTGTTTTGAGTGGGAACTTGAAAGGCATTCCTGTAAGTGCTTACTTGTTTCCCAAATAGATGTAGAACAAGGACAATGAAAGATTTTCTGTAAAAAAGGGGACAGCTTGTTATGGCCAGGGAGTCAATAGTCCCAGTATGAAGTGCTCTTACTCTGGCCACCCTCATGTCTCTTTTCCTGCCAGCTAGATTTCCTGAAGGCACTCCACACAGGCATAGAAGTGCTTCCTGTGGGGATTTAAGTAGCATATGAATATTAAAAGAACAAAAGCTGGAACTGATAAGACTGGAAGTGTAGTGGGTATATTTCAAATCCCTTTTATTTTACACTGTTTTGCTTAAATTGGGACAGTTGGAGGTATATTAGATTCCCTGCTGTTCTTTCATGTCTGATCATGAGGACCCCCAGCAAGACAGGAGGAAAATTGCTGCATGAAGTTCTGTACAAAAGATCAACAGGAAACAAAATGCTTCAAATGGAAAAATTGAAAATCAGATGTGGGTACCTTATTGTCTATTGCAATCTAAAACAGCTGAGGTCCTGCAGAAGATAGGACATCTGAATTATTTGTGTAGTTTAGTGTACTATTTATCAGTACCAGGTACATAGGAGGTAAAAATGTGGAATGAAGTTTAGGTGAGGATTGATGTATCAACTGCAAAATCACTTTCTTGTTCAGTGAAAGACAGTCCTGGGTCGCTTGTTACTGACTTCAAAAATGTAGTCTGTGGTTAAATAAGTAGCTGTTGACCTGATGGAGTCCAGGAGAGAAAAACAAATCACACAACTGAAGTTTTTGATCATCAGTTTTTTATATTTATCCAGATTCTTTCACGCACATTCATTGTTTGTTTATTGTAGGCATATTTTTGTGTCACTGATCAGTGCTGTTTGAAATCTCCAATGTTAACACTTTGATATCAAGGGGAGATGAAAGAAATGAGAGGGAAAATATGGATAAAAATTACATGGCAGTGGACAAACCAACCCCTGATCAGATATTCAAGTATCACTGGACCTTAGATGTTCCCTAAAATTGAGACAGTGTAAATAATTTCCAATAATGAAAGTGGTTTGCAAACAGTGTGTGTAACACTTCTGTCATCTGCTTTAGCTTTTAAGTGACAAAAGAAATGCTTGAAGAAAGCAAGTTGCTATTTAGGACGGAGCTATTCTAGCTATTGGAAAAGTGGGTTTTGGAGGACTTTTTAGATTGTACTGTACAAATATTTTGATTTTCTATTTACATGATAAATATAAATTCATACCTGTGGTATATATCTGATAACATCTATGCACTACAGAAAAAGCAAGGCAAAACTGTAAGACAAAAAAAAGTGAGCCAGTGACAGTGTATATGTCATCAGTCTACTGACTAGATATTTCCTTTAATGTCATAGAAGTATTTATAATGTGTAAGGAAGCAAACTGTCCCTCTTGAATACTAATGAAATGTATTTATGATGCCAGTTTCCTTAACAGAGCTTTTTGTCTGTGAATATCAGTGAATTCTTACAAGATTCTATTTTTATTTAAATTCTTAGGGTGGTAAACAATGCAAGTCTCTTAATTTAAAGCCCAGTTTAAATTTCACAGATGTTAGTAAAGCTTATGTTGTTGGACTAAATGACCTCTGGAGAGCCCTTAAAACTACATGATTCTGTGTTTCTCTATACCAGAAAACTGCTTGAAATGCTGATGAGGTGTTACATTACAAGATTTTCTTTTAAAAGTCTAGAAAGGAACCTCTACCTAAATCACCACTATCATGTTTTCTGTGTGAAGCTCATAGTGTGGGGTGTGATTTCACCCAACCTGCACTGTAGATTACACCTGCATTAAAAGTGTCATCTAATATAGATAGAAACAATGCAAACAGCTGTAATTTTAAAGTCAGAATACAGAAAAAATTAACCAGAATCTAAAATCAAAGAATAATAGCATGGCAGATGAATCACAATCATAGAAAATTATGGCTTGTATTTGGTTGCAATATGTGCGTCTGTATCACTGTTATATCTCTTACCACTTGGTGGTATGACTACCACTGTGTCTGTGCGTAGGGATGCAGTGTGACTTTCCAGTGCAAAGTAGCTCTTAAACTGTTATTCTTGAGCTTTGGTTTATGCTCATTTCTGTAAATTCCATGTAGTTTCTTGATTGGATCATCACAAGGTTATTTTGATAGGAGCTTGTGGTATCATTTCCTTTTAAGTTTATAAAGCTGTCTACACTGTAGGTTAGAGAGATCTTTAGTAAGGCTTTCAGCATTACCTCCATTAAGATCCTCATAGAGGTGCTGGTGACAAAGACTTTCATAGTTTCATGTCAGATAAGAATTATTTCCAGTAGAGCATGGATATGCTCAAGTCTTGTTGCAAGTGCTTTTATTCTTCCTGCCTAGTCCATATCAGTTTTTTCAGCCCTTAATACCTGATCATGGTGAAAGAATGGTAGCTTCTCTGAAACACTGTTTTCGATGTGCATGATAGGGCAAACTTGTGCCGTTTTGTCTGAATGCTGCTTTTTAAAATTGTGTGCAGAGGAGGTGCTGGAGTTTGCTTTTGGTTTGAGCTAAATGATAAGCATCTTGCTTGCCTTAAAATTAAAGTTCTTAGAGAATATTTTTTTTTTCCACCTGGAAGGACGAAATATGCAGAAAATGGTAATTTCTGTGAATTTCACTATATATTTTAACTGAATTTTCTCTTTCCCCTTGATAGTCATTCAGTTTTTATAATTAGCTGTCACAATAATTATCAAAGGCAGCTTCTCTACTTAGATAGTGAGAAGAAATTAAATGACAGTTGTTGCTGAACTCTATCAAGGTTCCACGTGCTTTTAGTTGGATTTTTACCTGTTCGTTAACAAGCAGTTTCCTTTAGCCTTTAAAAATACAGAAGCTTGAAGTCCAGACCTGTGGCATAAAAAGAAATAGATGAGGTTGTAGATTTGTCCTATTTTTTTCCATCTTAGACCAGTAGTGCAAGGCAGTATTAGCTTTTTTCTGCAAACACTCTGAGGGGTTGTATAATTTGTGGAGGATATTTTACAGCATGTAGCTGCAGCCACATTCCCTTTGCTTTTCAGTGTTTTTTTGAACTTAGGTGAGTTTAAGAGTCAAATCAAATAGGTTTCAAAAGCTCCTTGCCACCTATAACAATGCGTAGGTTAACTTTTAATTAATTTCAACAGCTGTGTTCTTGTCTTTCTTTTTTCTGTTATAACATTTGTGTATTATTTTACATCTTTGTCTTTAGAGTAGTAACATTTATATTTCAATGCAATGGAAATTTTGGTACTTGTTATCAGAGAAGAATTTCAACCATTTTCACATTCATGGCAGTTAGTAGTTGAGAGACCATGGATTTTTGTTATGAAAGGAATTCTTATTTTTGCCTGCCTGACAGCCTGCATCCCAGTGTTGTTTTTAGCCCTTTCATCTGTTTCAGCCTGCTGCCTATTAAATCTTCTGAATCAGTGGTTTTATGTCTCTAATATATGCCCATTTAGTATTTTGATGGCTATTTCTGTTTGTTTAGATTTGGCTGTTCAGATTTCTGTCACTGGGGTAAGAAATTATGGCTTATCTGTGTTTACAGATTAGAATGGTTTATACTGGGCTGCCAAACTTTTGACTATAGTCTGTCATTATACATGTTCTGTGACTTGAACAATTGTCTAGATTAGTGATTTATTTTTTGAAGACTGCGTGATATAAGGAGAAGTTAAGGATTTTTCTTGTGTTACATCAGATGTCTTTTTTCTGATATTTGTATCTTGTAGCCTTTTTATCTGTAATTTCCTCCAAGTATTCTTCTGTGAACAAGGGAAGACAACAGAACACAACTGAGAGCACTTTATGAGTCTGACCGGTGAGATGAGTAGTTTCAAATCCAAAAGTTGGCTGTTGTGTTCCAGCTTGAATTATAATCCTCTCTAATTAGGTGGTCTTATGAGGAGAGACAGCAGTCTAGAGAAATGAACAAAATAACTTTAAAATGGATTAACATATTAGAGAAATGTTTGGAAGCCCAGCCAAATGTGGAGACTTTAAACAATATATTTAATCTGTGATTTAGACAGCTTTGTTTTTTATATTTGCTGGTATGTATGTTCATTACTTTCATCCCTGAATCACTTGATCATATCATTGCTAAAGAACATACTCATTATAAAAGCAAAATTTTTAATCATCTTTCAACTAAAAACAGGTGCTGCAAGCTCCTAAATTTAGGATTTGATTGCATGCCAGACTGAAGAAAGTTGATTTTTGAGTGTTACAATGTGATTAACTTTTGTAGGAGGTTCCCCAGTCCATTAAATCATGTTTTCACAGCCATGAGCTTTCCAATTTTCATTAATTTTCATTTATATTTGCTTGTAGAGTTTAACTGTTCTTACTGTATATTTTTATTTAGAATTGCATTTAACTGGTTTCCAAACTAACCCTCCAGGTATACTGGAATTAGCATTGACTATGGAAGTAATTATCAAAGGTTTTCCTATCTTTTTTAATGGCTAAAATATGTCAGTATTTGAAATTTTACCATGTGTTACTTTTACCCTACCAAATTACACTAAGTATAGTTATGAGAAAAATTATAAGCTGGTATGATTTGGTAAATCATGGTAAGATGCTTTTTCTTTTGAAAAGTTCCTGGAAGATATACTACAAAACCTGTAGAGTTTTTCAAATGCTTGTGTGGGTAAGGCATTAGTTGTTCTCTTGAAGGAGTCAGCTTGGAATTTCATGATAGACAAAATTTAAGGGTGCTGCCTGTATTTCTTATTTACCACTCCAATTTTTTTTAGACCAGCTACACCCAATTGGATTGGTCCAGCCAGTGACAAATCACTGAATTTGCCCTCTGATATTACAGTATCCGATTTTATCTTAGATTCTTTATATCATCTTTGTTCATCAAGTATTTTGTGCAGGCCAATCATTCAGATCACTTTAGGTTTATTACACTTTGTAACTAAGCCTCTGACTCTTCTTGCAGTGTAACATTGAGATTTGTGGCATGTCAGAATTTATATAGCAGAATCAGTTACAAAGCCTTTGTATACTTCTGTTTGAGCATGAATACAGAAACAAAGCATTATATAATTTGTATCTGCATCCCTCATTAAGCTGCAGAGTTTGCTGGAATACTGGAAAATGTTGATCTCTTGAAATAGTGAATGGTGGAATGCTGGTCTCTTGTCAGAGATCAGGAGTTCTGCTGGGGTGGATAGGCATCATGGGGAACTTCTGCCCCTGAAGAAGACACAAAAGAAAATTTAATCTGGAGGGAGTTAGGTTGATGGCAATGTGGTCCCTAAGAAGTGTTTCAACTTGCAGCTTTAATGAGGGGGATACCTGTTATGTTTGCCTCTAACTTATGGACGAATATGAATAACTACAGTGCATTACTTTGCTGTTTTGTGGCTACATCAAGCCTGAGCCTAAATCCTGGTACCCATTGTGAGCAAGAATTGTGGATATTAGCAAGAGGTTTCTTTTGAAAAGAATGATAATGATATAATTAATGTTGTTGACATTTAAGCTCTTGTCATTTTATTTCATAGTTGATGATCCTTCAAGAGATATTTTTGTAATTCAGATCTCACAGAATCATGTTTTCAAGCTGTTTGAGATAGAGGAAGATAATTTGTTACCCTGGAACACTGCTGGTTTATATTCATGAGGGTTTCTTAGTGATGTTGAAACACGGTAATGCAAATTCAAATTTAGCACAACAGAAAAAGGCTCTCACCTTGTAGATTATTGCGTCTGTAGTAAATGTGGGATATATTTGGGGGGAGGGTAATTAACTTACGATTCATTGATATTCCTAGGTTTCCAGGTTTTTTTTTTTATCAGGCAGTACTTTATGTTAGCCCCAAGAGAGATGGAAATCAAACTAGTCATGTAAATCTGAGGAGTTACTAGAATAGTAGCAGTAGTTACTAGACACTCTTCAAAGGAACATGCTTTTCCTAATTCCAAGTAAACATAATGAGTTGGGAGAGGTAGAAATGTGCATCTCATCTTTCTGCATCTCTTACAGCATAGGCAGGAGCAGCCAGTCAGCAAGGGAAAATTTTGTTTCTTTTCTTTTTCAAGTCCAATTTATACCCCTGCAGATGCTCTCAGGTTAAAGAAAATAATTTACCTTCAACCTATGTAAAGTATTCTCCTCTATCTTGACACAATCCCTTTTGGTTAGGCTACATTGACTTAAGTAAATTTATGAGCTCTTCAATTGTGTAGGACTGGTGTAGTAAATTTGCCTAGCAGGCTTCTTGATCCAGTTTCAGTAAGAACAGAAGATAACCTCTGAGCATGTATAGGGATGGTTCTGAATTTTTTGTTTACTGGGAATAGCAAAATCAGCTTTTTTTCCTGTCCTGATTTACTAAGTGTGTTGCATGTGATTACAAATGATCAAACACTAGAATGTGTTGGCAGATCTTGGGGATAATACAGTGGGTGGGAACTCAAGTGTTGCAGTAGTGCTTGCGTGATGGTTGCGAGTTGCTTTCTTGCTTGTTACCTCTACAAGCTCTCTTGTTGCTCTCTTCTGCCTCTACAAGCACTTGAACTGAACATTTTTTTCCTTTTCACAACTGTAGGGATGAGGGGAAGGAAGACTTGGGTTAGGGATGGATGCAAAAAAAAAAAAATCTAGCAAGAAAACAAGTCAGAAATTAGTAGGTTCTTTTTTAGTTGCCTGGTGTTGACATCCAGATATGATGGGGGAAGAGCAAGTGATTGTATCTGGAAATGTGGATTATCACTTGTGCTGCCCTCAAATTTAACAGCTTTGGTTTATAATGGTGTGGGGGGAATATGTTCTGCACATACTCTTTGCATGCACACAGAATAAAATGTGTAGGGATTTGAAACCAGGGTGAGACAGTTTGCACTGTGGGGAACAGAAAGAAATCTAGCCGATGTGCTCAATGTTTACCTTGATCTTTTTTCTCCTACTGGACCTTACTAATAGAAGAAATTATTAAGAATGTTGGTGTAGGCCAGAGAAAAATAATATTTGTGATTTTTACTTCATTGTGATAACTGAAAATAGACAAGGGAACTGGTTGCTGGAGAGACCCCAGAGCTGGCATCCTTTCAGACCTAGCAGATAGATTTTGGGAGCATTTGAAGAAAATGACGCCTAGAAAAGTCAGGAGCAGATGATGGCAGAGTCAAAACATCAGGGAGAGGTTCTTGATCTGATTTTGTAGTGTGCGGTTGCTCAGCTTGTGGAGCTTAGTCCTTTAAAGATCTACTCTGTGTCTGTGTCCTGAAAGGCTGACATAGCCTGGTTTGCCTGCAAAGCCTGAATTCATACTTGTGATGTCTCTGTGCAGAAGCTCAAACAGAGCCTGGAATATAGTAATCACAGGACCCCCAAACTTGGTCTGAACTGAAGCAAGCCTGAGACCTGCTGGGGTCCTACTGTTTTTGCTGCCTGGTTGAGAGCATATGGCTCAGAGGTTAGTAGAGGAACATATAACAGATGTCATTAGGATTATTCTCATAGTTTCCAATGGTAGCAGTGTTTCAGATTACTTTTAGAGATTTCTGTGGGGGTTTTGACTGTTTGTTAACTCCAGCTGTTTAGTATCAATACAATTGCTGTAATATGGTTTTGGCTTAAGGTAGAGGCCAAGTATGGGGACTGACCTCTCACATGTGTTAGAGAATAAGTCCTATGAGGGTGAATAGTGCTGTTAGTGTCTTATCCAGAAGCTCTGCAACTTACTCTGTGTTTCCTACACTTTTTCTTTCAGTGGGTCCAAATGCCTGTTACAGTTTAGTTTAAACTTTTCCTGACTAGCTTTCTGGTGGTTTTCAAGAATGTCATCTAGGCAGTCTTTCTGCCCCAAATCAGTTATTTCTATGGAGAAAATAGAATTGCTTTTAAACTAAACACGTCAAACATATGTTAAAAGATCACAGAATCATAGAAAGATGTGGGTTGGAAGGGACCTTAAAGATCATCTAGTTCCACCCCCCCAGACCTTCCACTTCCACCTCACCTACCACTAGGCGAGGTTACTCAAAGCCCCATCCAGTCTAGTCTTGAACACTTCCAGGGATAGAGCATCCACAGCTTCTCTGGGCAGCCTGTGCCAGTGCCTCATTACCCTCACAGGGAAGAACTTCTTCCTAACTGGGAAAAATGAGGACTGTTCAGCCTGGAGAAGAAAAGGCTGCATGGACACCTCATAGCAGCCTTCCAGTATCTAAAGGGGTCCTACAAGGATACTAGAGAGGGAATTTTCATCAGGGACTGTAGTGATAGGACAAGGGGTTGGGGGGGGGGGGGATGGGGATGGGCGTAAACTTAAGGGAAGTTCAGGTTAGATATAAGGAAAATATTCTTTACTGTGAGAGTGGTGAGGCCCTGGAACAGATTGCCCAAAGAAGTGGTAAATGCTCCATCCCTATAAACGTTAAAGGCCAGGTTGGAAAGGACCTTGGGCAGCATGGTCTAGTGTGAGGCATCCCTGCCCATGGCCAGGGAATTGGAACTGGATGATACCAAGGTTCTTTCCAACACTAACTGTTCCCTGATTCTGTGTTTCTATGATAATGTCTAATTTAAATCTACCCTCTTTCAGCTTAAAGCCGTGTTGATTAAAGATATTAACAGAATGTGTTATGCATAGACTGGTTATGAAGTTGTAGCCATTACTGCTTAGCACATTAATATAGTGCAGGGGGAAAGCACAATGAAAAATTTCTTATTAACAATTCTAATTAGCTTTTCATTTATTTTGAGGAAGAGAAATGGTTTCACTACAAAGTCTTATAATGAACAACTTCGCTGGAATTAAAAATTCACAGAAGCTTCCTGACAGTTGTTCAGATAACAAAACATGAAAATCTCTTATGATCTTCTCAGGTGTCTGTAGCCTCATTTTTAAAGTCAAATGAAAATACCTTGGTCACAGAATGCCCTTTGTTTAATTTACATAACCGTATTTCTCAAGCAGTAATTTAATTAAGAGAAGGAAAAATAACAGGTCAGCATTCAGCCTATGTTGAGGGCTTGGTAGCTCTAGGAAAAACATACGAATTTTTCCTATCCCTATAAAGTCAGTTATGTAATAGGAAAAATTATTTGGATGATCCTGAAATTTGAAACTTAGTTAAGTATTTGAGAACAAAGATACCAACTGAAAAAAAATCTAAATATTTTTCTATTGCAATCATCTGCTTCTTCTTATTGAAGGAGAATAAGGATGGGATGTGGTTACATTTGGTTTTAAAGAACATTACAAATTATAGAAAGTTTATTTCTTCATATACGAATAATTAAAATATCATTGACAAGCACGTTAAGTGAAAAAAAATATTCTAATGTGTGCATTCTAGCTATCAGCTGACTGCTTCTATTTTTTATGTATGTACTACATAATGATCTGGACAGCAGTGAAACACCTAAATCATAGAATCATAGAATAGTTAGGGGTGGAAAAGAGTTTAAGATCATCAAGTTTCAAACCCCATGCCATGGGCAGGGATACCTCACACTAGACCATGTTGCCCAAATCTCTGTCCAACCTGGCCTTGAACACTGCCAGGGATGGAGCATTCACAACTGTGGGGAACCTGTTCTAGTGCCTCCCACCC
>JASSUY010020573.1:30134-44589 GCA_032466535.1 Forpus xanthops
AATTTCTTCCTTATATCTAACCTGAACTTCCCCTGTTTAAGTGTAACCCCATTCCCCCTTCTCATATCACCACAGTCCCTGATGAAGAGAAATCAGTGTAAAATAAAACTCCTCAGACACTGCCTAATCCTGAAGATACTTTAGAATTAGAAGTATCTGAGGGCTTGACTTCATAAGTATCTAGTTTGTCTTCTGCTTAAGTGCACAGTTCTCCAAGGCTGAGAAACTAAACGTGTATTTTTGGCTGACGTCCAGTTGTAATCCAGTAAACCTGCCTCCTGTCACTGCCAATTAAGAAATTTATTTACCTTCAGTAAAACACCAAAGATAGGCAAGCCACTGTAAACAAGAAATGCTGAATAGCCACACAAGAATTACTATTCTGTAGAATATTAGCCTAGCTTTCCTTGTTACCCTCATGTAGGTATGTCCCTTGTAGGTATTCAAAATGTGTAGTAAAGCATGGTTCTTTTTTCTGTTTCTTTAGGCTACAGACCCAGATGCTGGTGTTAATGGTCAAGTTCATTACAGTTTGGCAAACTTCAACAATCTTTTCCGAATCACTTCAAATGGTAGCATTTATACGGCAGTTAAACTGAACAGAGAAGTAAGGGACTATTATGAACTTATTGTTGAAGCAACAGATGGAGCTGTGGACCCCCGCCGTTCAACACTGACTTTAGCGATCAAGGTACTGGATATTGATGACAACAGCCCTGTTTTTACCAATGCTTCCTATACTGTCTGTGTGCCAGAAAATCTACCACCAGGCACTGTCTTCCTGCAAATAGAGGTAAGAAAGCATGGAGAGATGTTTTGTAAATGTTCTGCAATACTAAGAATGATCTTATTTAAATAACTTGTCAGTGAGACTTCAGTAAGGGATTGCAAACTGAAGTGGGGAAAGTTGTAATGCTTAAGAGACTGAAAAATGTGTGATATTTAGAGAGGTACCTAAAAATACCTTAAAACTGAGGTTCCTTTGGAAATAAGAACAATTATTAAAAAACAAGCAACAAAGCGTACCTTGCTATTGTAATTTCTTGGAATATTGTTTTACACATTTGAAGTGCCTTTGATTTGTTTTTGGAAGCTTGTCGCATTAATTCTACCTACTTACATTAGTAGCAAGAGAGAGCCTTATCTCAACTGATTTAGACGCATAAATCAGACCTAGATGTCTAACCTCATGTTAGACTGTTAATGGGGATAAATATTTGCTTCTAGAAGCATTCCATCCAATACCAAGATCATCATCTAAGATATCCAGGGTGAAATCAAGTGAACACCTGGAGCTGTTGTCTTCTCTTCACTGACTACACTCAGAGAAGTGAGAATTGTTCAAGGAAGAGCAAGATCTCTAAAGGCAGATGAAATTCACTTCCTGCAAGCAGTCTATATCCTCCTGATATTTTGGTCAGCATCCTTTAATGAGAAGAACCTGCCCTAAGATATTTTCAACAAGAATATTTTTTTTCTGAGCCTGGCTGCAGATAAACCTAGTATGAAATTACAGCAAAAGCAATCACAATACTTCTTAGCCTGATGAAAATTTGTATTCTTTTGCTAAGTACTTGTATAAAAAGAAAACATCCATGATGCCAGACAGGGTGATATAAAATATGTGCTTGGCCCAGCATACTTTCCCTGGCAGTAGCTGGTAGCAGGTGCTCAGGGAAGAGAATAAGAACAGGCTGAGCTTCCAGAATCCTTCCCAGAATATTGTGTTCATTTCCTTGCAATGGGTGTCTCTGGATTTTACAACCTTAACTGGACTTGTCTTCCATACGGTTGTATGATAGTATTAAGTACATCCAATATTATTAGAATAACATAACTAAAGTTGTTTGCAGTAGTTTGGTTTTTCCATGTTTTTTAAACTAGTAGGGATTTTTTGTGAAAATGGATTTCGTTTGGTTTTAAGTACTTTTTTTTCTTTCTGTATGGCATATTCTAGGCGAAGGATGTTGATCTTGGTTCTGATGTTAATTATCGTATACGAACCCAGGAAGCACTACAGTATTTTGCACTGAACAAGTATACAGGCGAGTTATCACTTGTGAAGTCCTTGGATTATGAATCATTCTCTGACACAGAAGCAACTTTCACCTTTCTTGTGGAAGCCTTTGACAGCAAGGGCATTATGCCACCTGGTCTTGCTACTGTCACAGTGAGAGTAAAGGTAAGCGGAATAACTTCTCAGTTGATAACATCCTCTTCTACTTATTATGAAATACTTCATCAGCCCTTGCAGGTGACCTGAGGAAACACCAGAGCATGCTAGCAGTATGTCTGCTTTCCTGCTTTTTTGCTTGTGTGAAGCTACTTCCTTTTAATGTTGTCAACTTGTTCAGTTAAACATACACTTTATAACAGCTATAATTACTTTTCCATATGTCATTGTGTAGTAAAAACTTGGATCACAGATTTATAAAGTGCAAGAATACCTGACACATATATATATATATATTTAGTGCTTTAGAATTCCTAAAAGATTGAAATAACTACCTAATGGAATTGTTTGCAAAAATGACACCATCACATTGCAGTTAAAGCTCTCATAAATTATAATTTTATGAACCATTCACGTGTATCGTGTGGTGAAGTGGCACACCACATCCTGTATTTCAGACTTGAAAGTACAGAGCTGCAATGGAATGGGCTTATTTAGTGATCTTGCACAATGAGTCATTTTTATACAGTGAGTTACAGCATCACCTGTTGAGTTTCAGTTATCTCAGCAGTAACATAGGGATAATGATATTCTGATGGTAATGATCCACAAATGGAAAGCATTTGTAGCTGAAACATTAGCACTTACCCATCTTCATTTGATGTACTCATGTCCAAGAGGATAGGATATTTTAGGTGCTCTAAATCATGCCTCCTTGCATTTACAAAGGTGCCGTTCTGGAGCCAGTCAGTCAAGACCGTTGTGCAGCTGCTTCTTTTTTGTTGACTTTGTCAGTGAAGAACTGTGAGCTGTGTAAGAAAAGAATATTTAATTACTTGTATTTTAGCTAAGAGGGAAAAATTGAAAGGCATAGCTCACAAATGTGAACTTCATATCTGGCAACTTCAGTTTAAATGTAAGTCTGTGGAACATATTTAGCATATATGAATCAGCCTTGGGTTCAGCTTACTGTGTATCTGCAGATGCTATGAATCGCCGCATGATTTTGAGTAATTCTGTTTGTCAGTCTCTACTGAGCTCAGAATTATTTTAGGGACAGTAAATGTCTCCAATTACAATCTTAAATAACAGCGTAAGAGCGCTTCTACCAAACCTCTCTGCCTCTGCAAAATTTCTCAGCCTGAGATGCAGGTCACCTGTTTCCTAATAGTGTGCACTCTTTGCTGGTAGTTTCCAAGTCAATCAAAGAAAATATAGCTTTTGTCATTATTCCTTTTGACTTACATATTTAAGGAGTAGAAAGAATTGATTAGTTTTTGCTTATAGATGACCTTTCCAGATGCAAAATTTACAAGGGCACTGGAGGGAAAGGTGGAGGTTGGAATCAGAGCCATGTGGTATCTCTGGTGAGACAATAGGGATCCACAAGAGGACCTTGAATGGTTTATTCAAGACACAGAGCAGCAGGAGAAGGGTGCAGAGCCAAGTGGGAACAAGAACAGCAGAAGTAAAAAGTGTGTTGCAATGCAGATTGGTTTTGTTCTTAATGGAAAAGACTCCTGTTCCCTTTGTTCTGAAGGGAGGGAGCTGACATGCCCTTGCTGGGGGTTAAATGTCCCAGGGAGCACAGAGAGAGCAAGGCACTGAAGTTCCCTTGAGGATAGAGGCTGTGTACACCTTGTATGAGGCCAACAGCGTGTCCTGCTAGACTGACAGAGGGAACTGATGTCTGTTCTGCAGCTCAGTGAGGATGTTTACAGAGCACTGAATCAGGCCCAAGTTTCTGAATGCATGATGACATAAATGATATGTAGTATGTAGTGGTCTAGAGCCTTGAGCACAGTGCATTGCCTATTCCAATCCAGGTTTTTATTCCTCAGCAATCTTAGAAGTGGTCCAAGGTGCAGAATAGGGCATAGCAAAATGAATAACTCCTGGTGAGCATGTTCACTGTTTCATTAGTCTCATTTATAATTTTTGGTTGACCAGTTAAGATGTATGCAAAGGCAACTGAAGGAGTTCTAAAACTCACAATTTCTGCCAGATCATCTGCCAAATTACAGCCTCTGTTCAGGGACAGGGTGCTCCTTCATGGGAATGTACATATTTCTGCCATGGCTCTGGAGGAGTTAAGTCCAATTCAGCCTGTATTTTTTTTTTTTTCTCCTGCACAGGAAATGGATGTGTCTATTTCATCCTAGTAGTAAATGTTCTTCACTTTATTTAGAAGATGGTATTAGAGTAATTATTTTAATATAGTGTATGTGACCACAAATAGAAAATAAACCAATTAGAAGTACAGTATTCCCTAACATAACATCTGTTCAGATTTCAGTTTTTTTAATCACACAAAATTGAGCTAGAGAAACCTAGAAGCAAGCATTAGGACAATAGTGGTCCAACCAGTATTCTTGTAACCCATTAGGTATTCAATCCCTATAACCCTCAGAGCATTATTTGTATTATTACAATATGCTTTTGGACTTACATTGCCCTGTTAACATTTGTCATTTTTCACAGTCCAGCTCTTAACCAAAAGCATTGTAATTTTTACTGTGTAATAGGATTCTCTTAACCAGCTATGGACAACATCTGACTGTGTCATGTATCATTTATGTGATATAAAACTGAATGAGCAGCAGTGCAGTATACCCATAATCACACTGGTCTTTGTGGCTAGGAGGAGAGTGGTTTTCTTTCGACTCTCACTTTGAGCCTTTGGCATGACAAGTAACAAATAGTTTGTATTAACCTTTCCTGAACTTGACCAAAATCAGATTACATAGCAGAATACTTACTGTAGAAAAGAGTAATTTAATCTGTTATGTGCTTGTCAGTATCGAAATACATTGTTGGCCTCTGCTACAGCCACGTGGCTCTTTACATTGTATGGGTATCGTACGAACTCTTTTGTCGAAGAAAGCAAAAGGGAAATTAATGAATTGTTGCATCTTTTCTAGTATTACTAAGGAGGAATGGTATAAGTGGCATTTATTTCTTCTCACCAGAAAGATGCAAACCACCTCAAGCAGACAGATTATTTTTTTTCCCCAGCTTTCAGATTCCTTTTGCTGTTTTCATAACTTTTCTTCTTAGCCTGAAAGTAGTAATGAGTCATCTTGTCTTGGCATGGCATGGGAGATTGCACAAGTGTTCATCCAGAATAATTGATGATTGTAATCTGATCTGTAGAAGAGAAAACAAAACTTTTTTATCTGTTGGGTTTGTTTGGGGTTTTTTTTGTTTTTTTTTTTAATACATTTATATAATTATACAGGTTAGACATAGCAAATTTTATCAATCTTGAAAATGTAGTTTAAGGGATAAAAACATTATCAACTCCAATAAAGAATTTGTATGTTATTTTTAAGTGGTTTGTCACTGTCGAGGCATGATTTTTCTCACCATGAGAATGGCAGAGAGTTGCATTCAGTGTGTGTCTGAGAGGGCTGAAATGTTTGCTAAGAATGCCTGTAGTACATATTGCAGTATATGCACTGGGAAATACAAATGTTTCCCACTATTGGAAGAAGGAAAATCATTGTTGTTCAAATGATGTGCTTATTATTATGATTTAGCATTAGGAAACAATTACTGTGGTAATAGAGCTTCTTAACAGAAACAGGACTAACCTTTTTCCAGTTTGTATGCTATTAAATGAGTAATGTGTTCCTAAATGCATATGATAAGAATTTCTGCATCATGGGGCCTGCCTGTAAGGTATTTGTATATTTTATGCTGTGTTTTATTATTATTATTACCAGCATTATTTTTGCGTTACTTTGTCTGTTTCTTGATTTTTATAATTGCTTTTTCTCCTTGTTTTGGGATTGTTTTTCTAGTTTTTTATGAGAGTGTGTAGTGTAATGAAGCCATAATCTCTGTCTGATGATTCAAAGCAACAAGAATATATAAAAATGGATTTATGTGTTTCTAGCAATACCATGTTACAAGTGCCAAGCAAGTATTTCATATAATTCCTATTGCGCCTTAATCCCAGTGGACTGTTGCAAACATTGCACAATGAATTTCCAGATTTAGGAAGACGGACTATAGCCATGAATATCAATAAACTTACTGCTATCATCAGAGAGTACACAAACTGCAACTGTCAAACTAGATTTTCAAGAGAAATACGCCACTGAAAAGTCTTCATATGCTTTAGGTCATGCATTATATGCATTGATAGGTACTTATTGTTGAGGTGAATTTGAAATGTGTAGCAGCTAAATCTTTGTCAGAGTTGCTTTAAATGATCCTTCATCAGCATGATAATTCTTGCAGTCCTGCATATGCAAGTTGGAAGAAAATGGCTTTTTCTTGGTTGTAATTATGCTGTAGCAGTGCAGGGCTCCAACCTGCTCACAGAAGAAAGCTCACTTTGTTTCTCTGACAACCTAAAGCTTGAATCAGAACAAGGAGAAATATAACCTGTTTACTTTTCTAGGGTGGGAGGGTTAGAAGTAGCTGCATGTTTGTGGATGAATCACCCTTTCAAACCAAGCAGTCAGAGCCAACAGCAAAGCAAAGAAATCAAGATGAGTTGGAGAAAGTAAGCAAGGACCCTGCATTTGAAACAACTGAAATAAAAATTTACAGCAGGACCCTCTCCTCTCACAGAGTACGTTTACTGCAGAGTGCTGGGGAGTGAGTGGCTTTAGTCTGTAAAATCCTTATAGTAGGAAAGAATGGGAGAAGAGTGATCCACAGGTTGTCATTAGGGAGAAGGAGGTATGTTTTAATTCAAATCCTGCTCCACCAGATGTTAAAATCTCTGTGTAGCTGCCACCTCTCTCTTCCTGCAAGTGTTTACTAGAAATTCAGTCATCTTGTTTCTAATGAGCAGGGGAGCAGTAATACATCATTGCTTTATTATGGCAGGATTTCATGTTAAGGTGAGACTTAATTACAATAGTAATGAAGATTTTCTGTCAGAAATTATACAAGAAGAATATATACAAGAAGGATACATGGAAAATAACCCATTAGTGAGTCAGTTAAGGCTGAAAAACATCATCATCATATTTCTAAAATAAAATTTATGGGGTTTCATTTAGCATATCCACGAAGTTAATTCTTCCTTTCTAACATGCAGTGAAAAACATCTATTTAAAGAGTAACAGAGCAGTCCAGAGCAGTAGTTGCACATAACTCACACAAAGATTTAAAAAACTAGCTGTATTGCCTCCAAAATGTAAACTGCTTATTTATCTATTTTCTAGTATCATTACTGTTTTAAAGGGCACGGTGTTGGATTATGATGCCAGTAAGCAGATCTTTTTTCTTTTTTTTTAAGTATCAACTTATCTGTTCAATCATCTGCTAGCCATTTATTACCTCATGTATTCCACTATGAATGTTATTCCTTAATTTCCATTATGAGCTTCTTTAGGGCTTACTGAGCACTAAACATGAAAAAGAGGCAATTATACCATGTTAACAAGCCTCTGGTTTGTATAGCTTCAGACAAAGAACCGTGTGTAAAGCAGCACTGCACCCAATTATAGACAAAATTCAGAGTGCAGCTTCATACAGTTTGTCATAGTATTTTGTCAGCATCATTGCAAAGATTTTGAGCTTGCTGCTCAAAGTTACTCAGCATTGCTTGATTCTCTAACCTCAGTCCTAAATTAGTCACTATGGTTGATACATAAACTAAACAATATTTCAAATACTTGCCGTAAAGCTAGGAGTGGTTTTCAAGTCATGGCTTACTTCAGTGGACTTAATGTAAATGTTAAATTGAGACAATTTTCTAGTAAAGGGATTACAGTTGAATAACATTTTGATTTTCTTTCAGAAAAATAAACTGACTTGAAAGAGAATGGTTTTCTGAAGTCACATCTCAAATATTCAGTTGTTTCTACACTGAGTCTGTGACTCCAAATCCAGAGACTTTGTTTTAGAAGAGCATTAAAAGGGCTTTAAAACTTATTTTTAGATTATCATGTAATTTAAATTCTCTATGACATGAAAGCATATGAAATTTATGTTTTAGTATTTAGTATTAAATTAATACATTTGTACTGTTCTGAGTAAGGTTGATTAGCATCATACTGAAAGGCTTTGGAACTTGCTAAGCTTAATAATAGGAATGTAATCAAATGAGGATTTGTGGAAATTGAGAAATTGCAGAAAGAATTGAGGGCATTAGATGGCTATTACCAGTTAGCATGGATCAGAAAATGGATTGTAAGAAAGTACAGCATTTACAGATTCTGTAGCAGAAATGTAATGATGGTGGCAAAGATGTCATCCTGTGCTAACATCAACGAGTGCCATGCTGAAGAAGTTTCTGCCAAGGGATAATCTGCACTTTGCATTTCCTTTAAAGCTAAGCAGAGGTTTATGAGCCCATTGCAAAGCACAGGTGCATCAAAATGGAAGCATTTTCCCATTTGGGCCAAAAAAAAAAAAACTTTGGCAAATGGTAAGGTCAGGCCTTGTGGCAGAGGTCAAAGATTCTTTGGCTCCTTGGGTACTTGTTGAAAAGGGTTCACTTCCCACTTGCCTGTTTTTTTTTTTTCCTGAACTAGTTGTAAACAGATGACAAAATTGGAAATTATTATGAGAGATTAATATGAGTGAGGCTGCTCTACAGAGAGGGATGAGCCAGGGGTTGAGTGTGACTCAGTGTGGGCAGTGCCTTCCTCAACTGGGTACAGTCCCTGTGGGAACAGAGACAGGTAGGTAGATCAACAGCCTACACCAATAGCCCCAGACGTGGTGAGGGCACAAACCCCATCTGGTGTCCGTCCAGGGAATCCAGCCAGGAGTCAGAGGGGGTAGGGTCAGGAGCAGAGTTGAAGACTAGTATTCAATAGAATAACTGGAGAAGGACTCAGGGCCCCAGATGGGCTGAAATGGGGTCCTGGACCCAAAGACAGGGGTGTTGTGGGGGTCTAGGTGAGGTTAGTTCAGGCTATAGATGCCCTTAGGGTCTGTGATATCTTCCGACCTTTTGTTTGGCTTTTTCTGTTTTTTTTTTTATTCTGCTGATTTAACAATAAAATATCTTGGATTTTTTTTTTTTTAATAAGGTATTGAGTGACATCTTTCTATGGTTAAAGAATACAGAAGAGGAATACTGATTTTAGAATACAGTGCTACTAAAACCCCCCTTTCCTTTCTGTGGAAGAGGTTTTCATGGATATGCAAAGGAATGTTAAATGTTCTCTTGGAAGTCTCCAAACATCAGGGGATTAATAACACTTGGAAGCAGCTCAGATGGGAAGCCATCAACTCTGATAATGTGCACAGAGACTTTAAGTGGCAGATGTTTGAAACAAAATGACAGCAGAAAATTACAGATACATATCTGTAGCTGTAGAAAAAGATTGGGAAGGTTTTAAAATTTCAGTGTGTGACATATGGCATGCTTTGAAGTAAACCTTCTTTCTTTCTTCCTTTGTAGGATTATGTTATGTACATTTAACATTATTGGAAGGAGGGATCACTTTAAAAATGCATTTTTTTCCCTATTTATTAAGCCTGTCATAAAAGCCAGCAGACTGCAAAAGAAGCTGTAAATGCATAATATGTATTTGTTAACTCATACACTATTCAGCCATGCTGTTTTTTTATAGCAAGAGAATATTGATTTCTAATTAGATATAGTTGACTGGAAACCCTTTTATCAGCAGGTGTAATCCTGAAATGGTAAGAAAAACACATGGATATACTTCAAATTCTTTATATAAGTATTTACGAAGACAAATGTAACATTAATTTTAACAAAAATGAGTGATTTCTTTCAACAGATCATAAAAAAAAAGAGAGTAAAACATTTCCTCAGACTTTTATAATCTTTATGATGAGATGCTTTCTGCTTAACTGTTGAGAGACAAGAAGAAAGGGAAGCCTTGTGCAAAATTACATTTGTAATGCAGACTCCCCCGGTAGGCCCCTCTGCACATATGCTGTTTATAATGGTAAAAATCATCCAAACTGTTGATTCTCTTAGTGGTCTAGATAAATCAACAGAATATGTGATTTTGGTGTTCTTTGACAGGAACTTTTCCTTCTGAAACTGTTCATCAGATTAATAATTAGATTTTGCTGTCATGGATTTACATCTATTTTAATAAGTAATCAATAGTGCTTATATTGGATCACAATCTACCAAAAAAAAAAAAAAATGGAGGGGGAGAATTTTAAAATCAAACTGATTTTATCAGCTGCAAAAAACACCCCAAAGCCTCGATGACTAGAGGTAAAAAAGTATAACCCTATTTTCGTAAGAAAGAAGCTGTGAGAAGGTAAAATACCTGTAATTTTGTGGGTGTAAGAAGAGTCTTCACTCCCATTTGGTAGAGCTGCCCTCTAGTGCCCTGAAGGTTAAAGACAGCAATTTTTTCAATGCAGTTTTAGGGCTGCCTTTGTAGGATAAAAGGCATTTGCACAAGGTATTATGCCTGAATTAGATACAGATATGTATACATAAGTATATATATATACATGTAAATATATATTAAATATATTGGAGTTTCATCTGGAGTTGCTTCTGTTTGTGTGGAGATAGCTGATGAAAAAATAACTCCTGGGTTTATACTTTATTCTTCTTTTACAAAACAAGATTTATACCAAAACACATTAAAAAATTATTCTTTAGAAAGTCTTTAGGCTAGTGGTAAAACGAAAATCAGACAAATCTGTCGCTGATAGTAATGTTGGATGTGAGTAATTGAAACATGGTTACAATTAGGAGCTGCAGCTGTAGTTCGCTGGGGTGAGAAGTTGCCGTACCCTTAGCTCATCACAACTGCTTTGCTCTCAGTAGCCAGCAGGAAGGAGCTGTAATACCAGTGTGTCCAGCTCCTTCCTTCAGGTAAGATTTTACTAATATTCTGGAACTGCTATAGTAACTCTTCATGCAGGTGACCTTCCCAGTCTTTTCTATTCAGGTTATATTTTTAAAGTGTGGGATTTATTTTCATATGCACATCTTGATCCTTTGGGAACTGGATCTGCAGGATCCACTGCAAAGTCATAGAAGATCACTGGCTCCAGTTTGTGGCAAAGGCTGTCGTAAATCCTAATTACTTCAGGATGCAGGAGTTGGCAAAGTGCTCCTCTGCTTGCTGTCTGTGCTGCATTGCATATATAGGACTCATAGCCCTGTATGCACTTTGATGGAAGTTAAGGGGCAGCAATGGTGGAAGAAGGCAGATACTTGAATTCAAGTTGTGTGTTTCCTAAGTCAGTGAATGAGGAGGAAGAAAGGGATTATTTCACTCAGATGTTAAATGCTTATATTCTCAATTTAGTGGAGTACAAGCATCAAAGGTATCTTGGTGTCCCCATAGATCAAAAATACATTAATGTCTCTGAACTCCATTTAAGTTTGCAAGTTAATTTTATGCTGGGAACACTGTACTGCAGGGATTTTTCTCCTGCTCTAGTTGTGCACTGCCCTCTCATGTGGGCAGTCACCACCTGTCTTGAAGCACCTAGTTTAGCATTAGTGCATTACAGCTAGTGAGTGTCTTAATGATTTTTAAATTACATATTGATTCCTCTTTAATGCCTTTCCTCCCCCATGCTTTGTTTCTCCTCATTGACATTCCTAGATGATTTCATTCACCAATAGTTTTGTTCAGCATTTTCATAATCTTTGCAGAGAGGTCAATATTTGTTTCCTGCAAACCTTTTGCTAAACAGCAACTTTTTAAAACCTGTGAATGAGATGTGTCTTGGGCAGAGAGAAAGGAAGTTGGTCAGGAAGTGGGATTGTTTACATGTTAAGAGCGAGGTCTGAATTAACAAACAACAAATCTCTTAATATATCTTAGTTTGCTTTTGATAGTACTAATGTAGATTAGCATCACTACCATATTGTGCTTCTTCATGCTTGATTCTTGATCTTTGTGCAAGGAAAAGATCTAAGTATGTGTCCTGTTCTGCTTTTATGTGCTGCCCAGTGACAATGGCTGTTTTGTATTTGTAAATATATGGCTACTATTACCTTACTGTCAAAATACACAGCCCAAGTACTTTAAAGTGACATATATAGATAATTCACTGCCTATTTTTTTCCATTCACATATTTTTTGTATGTGTCTGATAGTTAATAGCAGCCTGGATTTATGTGACTGAAGCGATGAACTATGAGCAGTTGTAACATGTTGCATTCTGGCCACAAAAGCATGCATAGGATTATGCCCCAGATTTAAAAGGTGATTGCATTACTTCTTACTACTAGTTTGTGGAATTTTACTACCCTATTCCTAACCTGTGAATTGCACTCATATGATGCATCCATTTCTATGCAAAGTCAGGTTTAGTGGTGTTTCAAGCAGAATCCATTAGATATATAATCTTCAGTTGTTTAGCTGTGCAAAAACAGATCTATGTCTTTGGTCTCCAGCTGTACATATACAGAAAGTAGTGAATGTAAGTTCAGTACTTCCTGTGTATATTATCTTCTTGCCCAGAGTCCGCCTGTGATAAAAATCTGAAAGGAGTATCTCTGCATCTGTCAGGAAATGCTGAACCCTACTCACTGTTAAGTCCACTTCAATTAACAGAATTGCACTGGGGACCTTGGCTACAGAGGCACAATTTTGGGGGTAGGGTGGAGTGGATCATGCACATGATCTCTTGAGCTATTCACAGATGTTGTGGTTTAAGCCCAGCTGTAAATCAGGCATGCAGTCGTTAGCTTACTCCCCCCCCCTTCCTCCCCCTACTCCTGGAGAGACGGGGAGAATGTGACTCTTACAGGTTGAGATAAGAAGAGTCCAGTAACTAAGGTATAACAAAACCACTACTGCTACCACCAATAATAATAATGATAATGGAAATAATAAGAGAATACAGCTGCTCACCACCCACCAACCAATACCCAGCCCGACTGAGCACTGATCTCACCTTTCCATGTGTCTTCACCCAATTTATATACTGGGCATGACATGCTGTGGTATGGAATACCTCTCTGGTCAGTTTGAGTCAGGTACCCTCTCCCTGCTTCCTTCCGGCTTCCCCTCCTCCTTGGCAGAGCACGAGACTCAGAAAGTCCTTGGTCAGACTAAACATTACTGAGCAGCAACTAAAAGCATCGGTGCTATCAACACTGTTCCCAGGCTAAAAGTCAAAAACACAGCACTGCACCGGCTCCTAAGAAGGAGAAAAATGACTGCTACTGCTGAACCCAGGACAACAGAAGATACATGCGCATTCTTTCTGTGTTCTAACAGAATCAGCTGTAGACTATATTCTGTCTTCAATGCTTGTAATTTTTTCTAGAAAATCAATAGTTTCTTCTTGTGACTTTTTTGGTGCCTGTAAGTGCCCATAATATGTAAAGAGAAATTATACTAGTTGAAGGAGATGATAATATATTAATTTCTACAAAATGTGTCTGACAAAATCTCTACTTCCTTTATTGGAAATTGTCCAGAAGAGTTATTTCTTTCTCACATCTATGAACCAAGACTTTTATTAGAAAAAGAAAGCATTACCAAAAAAAAAAGAAACAAAACAAAACAAAAAAAAAAAAAAAACAAACAAACAAAAAAAACAAACCAAACCAAACCAAAAAAAAAAAAAAACCAAAAAAAAAGAAAAAAACCACACACCCCAAAAACCCACCCTAATTTCCATTCCAGCTACGTGTTTTGCATGTTAGACCATCCTCTTTCTGCTTCTACAGTTATTGACCATAGTCATTTGCGATGAATACATGAGAGTTAATCACCTGTCTGTAATGACAGCCTTGCTCTCTCTGAAGTGCACTTACTGCAGCTGTGCAATGAGAAGACCCGTGGTTATTCTTATGGGGAGCTTTAATTTTGTTAAAAGTGGAAACACTTACGCTTGAGCTCTGCTGTAAAAAAAATGAGTGTCTTGTTTAGGATTCAGGAAGAGATGAGCCCGCAAGAAAAGCACATGGAGCTGTTCAGTTTAGTTAGCACTGAAACAATTGGTGGCTATTCATTCGGCCCAGCTAAGATTTATGAGGCACAGTCATGTATAAAGCTTGTCTTAAAGGAAGGATAATTTAGGGAGGCAGAGAGCTTTCTGTGTCCTGCTTTATGCTTTGCTTTGTATTCCTCTGTATTTTGTACTGTCCCATATATCTTGAAAAGTAGGTGTGTTAGGTAGGATGTCTCAGTCACTTTCTATAGCCAAGGATATAGTTTATCATCTTTAAACAGGCTTATGCTTTCCATTACCTAAGTCATGGATTTTCAAGTGCTAAGAGCACTTAAAGATATTAAAAAGATGACAAAAGCAGCACCTCCCCTATGAAGATAGGATGAGAGAGTTGGGGCTGTTCAGCCTGGAGAAAAGAAGGCTGTGTGGAGACCTCATAGCAGCCTT